>PVKU01014840.1:0-21051 GCA_004027475.1 Anoura caudifer | reverse complement strand
CCCAGGGTGGGACAGCCTAGTCGCTGGGAAGTGACGCTGTATGTGGGGGCGGGGTCTGAGAGGAGATAATGGCGGTTGCTTTACTCACTCTCAGATTCCAGTTCCTTTCACCGCTTCCCCTTTGCCTGGATTATCCGCACGTGAATGTGGGACCACCAGGTCAGCCAGCTGCCTTGTGCGGCCTCACTGGTTCTGCACAGTTGCTGCCCCGTGCCCGGGGTCTGCTAGCCGCCGCCTGTGCACCTGGGGGCTGCCAGCCACTGCTGCCTGTGTGCCCGGTCTGCACCTCCGCTTTTTCCTGCCGCGACTCCGCCCCTCTTACCGGTCTGGATGAATCGTTGTTGGACTTCCAAACAGTTTGATTTTCTGAGTTCTGGTTGTTTTCTTGTATCTAAATCTTTGTTGTCCTTAATTTGGTTGTGAGAAGAGGCACAGTGCGTCTGCCTATGCCTCCATCTTGGCCGGAAGTTTATATTTAAATCTTTTATCCACCTTGAATTTATTTTTGTGTATGGTGTAAGTTGGTGCTCGAGTTTCATTTTTTTTGCATATAGCTGTCCAGGTCGCCCAACATCATTTGTTGAAGAGGCTATTTTTGCTCTCTTTTATGCTGCTGAACCCTTTGTGATATATTAATTGACTGTAGAGACTTGGGTTTGTTTCTGGCTCTATTCTATTCCATTGGTCCATCTGTCTGTTCTTATGCCAGTACCAGGCAGTTTCAATTATAGTGGTCTTGTAATACAGTTTGATATCAGGTATTATGATCCCTCCTTCTTTGCTCTTTTTTTTTCAAAATTGCTACAGCTATTTGGGGTCATTTATGGTTCCATAAAAATTTTTGAAATATGTATTCTATATCTGTGAAATATGTCATTGGTATTTTAATAGGTATTGCATTGAATCTATAAATGGGATTTTTTTCCTGCTTTATGTTTCTGATATTTCATTGTTGGTATACAAAAATGCCTTTGATTTCTGAATATTGACTTATATCCACTGTTTTACTAAATTAATTTATTAGGTCGAGTAGTTTTTTGGTGGAGTCTATGGGATTTTCTGTGTACACTATCATGTCATCTGCAAACAGTGACAGTTTTGTTTCCTCTTTTCCAATTTGGATTCCTTTTGTTTCCTTTTCTTGTGTGATTGCTGTGGCTACAACTTCCATTACTGTGTTGAATAGAAGTGGTGAAAATGGACAACCTTGTCTTCTTCCTGATATTAGTGGGAAAGTTTTAGTTTGCCCATTGAGTAGGTCTCTCATATATGGCCTTTGTTATGTTGAGGAATGCTGTCTCTATCACACTTTGCTGATTGTTTTTTATCATACATGGGTGCTGTACCTTAGCAAATGCTTTTTCCCCATCTATTAAAATGATCATGTGATTTTTGTCTTTTCTTTTGTTTATGCGATGTATTACGTTTACTGATTTGTGACTATTGTACCATTCTTGCATCCATGGGATGAATCCCACTTGATCATGGTGTATGATCTTTTAATGTATTGCTAGATACAGTTTGGCAATAATTTGCTGAGAACTTTAGTGCCTACGTTCATCAGCAATTTTGACCTGTAGTTTTCTTTCTTTGTTGTGTCTTTGTCTGGTTTTGGGATTAGGATGATGTTGGCTTCATAAAAAGAGTCCCATCTTCTTGAATTTTTTGGAATAGTCTGCGAAGGATAGGGGTTAGCTCTTCCTTAAATGCTTTGTAGAATTCTGTGAAACCATCTGGTCCAGGGCTTTTGTGTGTTGGGAGTTTTTAGGTTAGTGCTTCAATTTTGTCAGCTGTTATTGGTCAGTTCAGGCTTTCTACTTCTTCTTCATTGAGTTTTGGAAGATTATATTTTTCTAGAAACTTGTCCATTTCTCCTAGGTTTTCAAATGTGTTGGCATATACTTCTTCATAGTAATTTCTTACAGTCCTTTGCATTTCTGTGGTATCAGTTGTAATCTCTCCTCTTTCACTTCTGATTGTATTTATTTGGGACCTCTCTCTTGTTTTCTTGATGAGCCTGCTTAAAGGCTTGTCAATTTTGTTTATATTTTCAAAGAACCAGCTCCTGTATTTATTGATCCTTAGAATTGTGCTTTTAGTTTCTATGTCATTTAATTCTGCTCTGATCTTGTTTATTTCCTTCCTTCTACTTGCTCTGGCTGTCTTTCTTGTTGTTCCTTGAGTTCTTGTAGGTGTAGGGTTAGGTTGTTTATTTGAAATGTTTCTATCTTTTTTAGGTAGGCCTGTATCGCTATGAATTTCCCTCTGAGGACTGCCTTCGCTGTGTCCCATAAGTTCTGGGTTGTTGTGAGTTCATTTTCATTTGTTTCCAGAAACTTTTTGATTTCTTCCTAGATCTCATTCTTGACCCATTCATTGTATAATAATAGCATGCTATTTAATCTACATGAGTTTGAGTGTTTTTGAGTTTTTTCCTTGGGGTTAGTTTCTAGTTTCATTCTCTTGTGGTCAGAGAAAATGTTTGATATGATTTCAATTTTCTTGAAATTGTTGCAGCTTGTTTTGTATCCTATCATATGGTATGTCTTTGAAAATGTTCTATGTGCATTGGAAAATAATGTGTATTTTGCTTCTTTGGGATGAAAGGCTCTCTATATATCAGTTAAGTCCATTTCATCTAGCATGTTGTTCAGTGCCACAATATCTTTGTTGATATTTTGTTTGGAAGATCTGTCCATTTTTTTACAGTGGGGTGTTGAAATCCCCTACTATAATTGTGTTGCTGTCAATATATTTCTTGACATCCTCCAAGATTTTCTTTATCTATTTAGGTGCTCCTATATTGGGTACATATATATTTACAATATTTATGTCTTCTTGTTGGGTTCTTCCCTTGAATATTGTGAAGTGACTTTCTGGGTCTCTTTTTATGGCCCTTTTTTTGAAGTCTGTTTGGTCAGATATGAGTATTGCTTCCTTGGCTTTTTCTCCTTGTCCGTTTGCTGGGAATATTTGTTTTGAGCCCTTCACTTTTAGTCTTTTGTTGTGAGGTGGGTCTCTTGTAGGCAGCATATGTGTGGGCCATGCTTTCTATCCACTCAGCTATTCTATGTCTTTTGATTGGAGCATTTAATCCACTTACATTTAAGGTTATTATTGACAGGTATTCATTGCCATTTTTTCATACCTGTGTTTCTCTCTCTCTCACTCTTTTCCTTCCTTTTCTTAAAGCAGTCCCTTTAGCATGTCTTGCAGAGCTGGTTTGGGGGAAGTGTATTCTTTTAGAATTCTTTTGTCTGGGAAGCTCTTTATTTGGCCTTCTATCTTAATTGAGATTCTTGCTGGGTAAAGTAGCCTTGGTTGCAGGCCTCTGATTCTCATTACTTGGAATATTTCTTGGCATTCTCTTCTGGCTTGGAGCATTTCCATTGGGAAGTCAGCAGCTAACCTTATCAGGGCTCCCTTGTATGTTACTTCCTTTTTCTCCCTTGCTGCCTTTAAGATTCTCTCTTTGTCTTGGAATTTTGCCATTTTAATTCAGATGTGTCTTGAAGTGGGCCTCTTTGGGTTCCTCTTGATTGGGACTCTGTGTTTCCTAGATTTGTGTGACTTTTTTTCTCAGCAAATTAGGGAAGTTTTCCATTATTACTTTTTCAAACAGGTTTTCTATCCCTTGCTCTTCTTCTTCTCCTTCTGGTATCCCTATTATATGGATATTAGTACGTTTCATGTTGTCTTGCATCTCCCTTACCAGCTCTTTGTTCTTTCTGAGTCTCTTTTGCTTATTTTGCTCTATCTGCATGTTTTTTTTTCTACCTTGTCTTCCATTTCACTGATTCGATCCTCTGCTTCATCCTGCTTGCTTGTAATTCCTTCTAGTGTGTTTTTTATTTCTGAAATTTTACTGTTTATTTCTTCCTGATTTTTGTTTATAATTCCTATTTCCTTTTTAATAATGATGTAGTTCGTACTCAGTTCCTTGGAGTTGTCTGTGAGTTCTGTGAACATCATTATAACTGTTATTTTGAATTCTATATCTGATAGCTTGGTTTCCTCCATTTAGTTTAGCTGTTTTAGTGGGGAATCTTCTATTCCTTTTGATTGCATGCTCTTTTTTTTATCTCGCCATTTTAGGTGACTCTTTTGTTTGTTTCTGGGCTTCCTGATGTTTTACTTTGCTAGCTGTCTTTGTATGGTGAACTTCTATGGTATGAATTCTATGAGGTTCAATGGTGTGGTCTCTGACCTCCTTGTCTGGACCCTGTGGGTTTCCCCTTGCCACTGTTTGTGTGGACTGTCTTGTTGTACTTGGGTTTTTACCTTTTAGTGGTTCCTTTATTGGTGGTGTTTCTTCTTCAGCAGGTATACTGATGTTCACAGCTCTCACACAGTAAAATGCCAGCTTGCCTGTTTTTTGATGTCCTCTGCAACTTTTTGCCTCCAAACTTCATATAAGCTGGGATTCCATTGGCTGTTCACTGTGTTCTTCAGAAGATTGGCTAGGTGTTCCAGCTGGGCACAGGGAGAACTGGGCTCCACTCCCACCTACCTCGCCACCATCTTAGGACTTGCAATCAAACGTTTATTTTTTTAAAGAGTGAAACAATACATTCTTTTTTTTTTTCTTGAATAATCCCCTTTAACAGTTCATATAATAATGGTTTGGTGATGATGAACTTCTTTAGTTGTTTCTTATCTGGGAAATTCTTTACCTGCCCTTGGATTCAAAACCGTATCCTTGCCAGGTAGATCAATCTTGGATGTAGGTCCTCACTTTTTGTGACTTTCAGTATTTCTTGCCGATGCCTTCTAGCTTGCAATGTTTCTTTTGAGAAATCAGCAGGAAGTCTTGTGGGAATTCCTTTGTAAGTAACTAACTATTTTTCCATTGCTGCTTTTAAGATGACTCTTTAACTTTAACCTTTGGCATTTTAATTATGATGTGTCTTGGTGTGGGCCTTTTTACAGATGTCTTGTTTGGGACTCTGTGTGCTTCTGGGACTTGCATGTCTGTTCCCTTCACCAAATTAGTGAAGGTTTCTTTCATTATTTTTTCAAATAGATTGCCAATTTCAAATAGTAGGTGTGCTGTAGGGGCCAGTGACACAGCCTCCCCTATCACCCAAGCTAGGTACTTGAGGTGTGCCCTTTGTGTGGGCTAAGTGCACCCTCCATACCAATTTTCTACATCCATTGGAATAGTTGGATGTGGGCTTCACTTTCCCCACTCAATGTACATATTCTAAGTATACATACTCAAATGGATTTGATTTGATGCATTTTGTTCAGGACTTCTGTATTTACATTGATAAGACATTTTGATCTGCAATTTTTCCTCTTCAAAATTTTCTTGTCATATTTCTGAAATAAGGTAATGTTGACCTCATAAAAGTAGCTGAGAAATGTGCTGTAATGTGGGTTTATTTTGATTGTCTTCTTGTCTTCTTCTTGTGTCCACTTAGTCATGTCTTTGAAATGCATGGCTTATTTGTCAATGTCTAAGACTATCAACAGAACACTTTGTAATGATGTGAGACTGATTTGTGCTTTTTTTGTTCTATCTGAAGAATATTTGCAAGAAAGGGTCTTAAAGATTTACTGTTATTTATTTCTAAAACTTTATAGCAGTAGTACTTACATTTTGATTATTTGATACATTAAGGTAAAATTGGACTTAATGTTGTATTGTGCACTGTGGTGCTGTCTGTGTGGGTGGGGTTAGAGGGAAAAACGCAACTTGCTTGCTTGGCTCTAGCCCCACTTTCCAATGAACTCTCATATGAGTCTGGGAGTTTTTCCCACCATGGCAACCCCCATCAGAGTTTACAGCTAGCTTTGAGTCTTAATTTACCATTCAGCCATGCACTAGCCTGCCATGCTAATGCAGTCCACCACCTTGTTGGGGGACCTCTCAGGCAGCCCTGTCTGTGCAGTCTGCAGCCTTGCCGTGGGTCTTTTCTGCCCACCCGTCTGCCTGTCTCCCTCCTACTGGTCTGGTTGAATGTTTCTTTAATTCCTTCATTGTTGGAGTTCCATGCAGTTTGATTTTATGGCACTTCTGGTTGTTTATTGTTTTTAGATTGGTCATTATCCTCTTTTTGGTTGTGCAAGGAAGTCAAGAGTTTCAATCTCTACCTCCATCTTGTCAGGAACCGTGTATTTTTTGTATCTTAAAGAAATATTTCATTTATTATTTTTAAAAAAATATACAGGGCAGCCTTGGCTGGGTTGCTCAGTTGGTTGCAGCATTGTCCTGTACACCATGATGTGCGTTCAATTCTTAGTCAAGGCACATCCTTGGGTTGCGGGTTCATTCCCCAGTCAGGGCATATATGGGAACAACAAATTGATGTCTCCCCCTCACATCAATATCTCTGTCTGTCTCTGTGTCTCTCTATCTATCACCTCCCCTTCCCCTCTCTCTAAAAATTATTTAAGAAATATCCTGATATGAGGATTGAAAATATACACACATGCACACATGCATTCATATATACACAGAAGGCAATACTTTTCAAACTAGAGTTATACATTATTAGAGATAAATGTAGAGGATGAAATTTCCTCCAACTTTTAATGAAAAAATTTTTTAATGTAATAACATACATGTATAGGAACTTCTGGTCAAGATGGTGGCGTAGACAGACATGGCTCACCACTTTGCACAACCATATCAAAATTACAAATAAAATATAGAACAGCCATCACTTGGAACCATCATAAATCAAGTTGAATGGAAGTCTGACAACTACGGAATTAAAGAGACCACTTCCATTGAGAGTCTTAAGAGGGGCACAGACACCGAACAGGTTGATCTCTCACCCACATGTGGTGGATGAAAATTTAGGAGGGATATCTCAGGAGTGAGCCAGCCCAGCTCCACACCAGCCCTCCAGCCCAGAGTTCCATTGCCAGGAATATAAGTCCCCACACTTCTGGGTGCAAATAAGGTGAGGGTTAGAGGTGGTGGGAAAAATTTCTAGAGCTCCAAGAAGTTCCTATTAAAAAACCCACACACAGGCTCACCTACTCAGTCTCATTCCTCTGAGTTCCAGCACTAGGGTGGCAGTTTGAAGGGCACCATGGACATACTGGGAGAGGCTGAGGTGTTTGGAATCTGGGTGAGCAGACACCATGGTCCCTTTTCTGAGCCCTCCTGCCATGGTGCTCCAGAGCTGGCAGAATGCTGCCATATCTGAGACTCCATCATTCTGGGTAACACTGTTTGACCTGCCTTGGAGATTCCCAGAGACTCCTCCCTACCCAACTTACAGGCCCACCCAAGCTGCTTTTCCATGTGAATGGCTGGTCTTGGCTCATACTGCACACTTCTTAAATCCTATCATATAAGGAACAGCTGGCTTCAGTGAGCTCCAGGCTGGGCATTAGCAGCAGCCAGCCTAGATTCACAGCTTGGCTTTGCCTGGGAATCTCCATGTCCAGTACGAGTGACAGACATCTCAGATGCTCAGGAAGGGCAGGCAGCCTTGGGCAACACACAGGTGGGAGATGACTTTAGCCTTCACCACCTGGGAAACCCCAGGGCCAGCACACTCAGTGGACAGCTGCAGGGCATGAAGGAACACCGTCACCATTCCCTTGCACAACTGACCCTCAACAGAGGACAGAAGTTGGTGGAAAGTGGTCAAGACAATACTTGCAGCTGAATGGCCCAAGTAAATCCCTCCCATTGATCTTCCACCAGCAACCAAGACTCAAATACAAGAGAGGGTAACTCAGTCCATCTGAAGGGAACACCTCAAATACCCAGGGTGATAAGGGAAGTTGTGCCATTGGACCCTACAGGACACCTACTACATTACATATATTATCAAGACACGTGTGAAAGCACCTCTACCTAATACATAGAAACAAACAGAGGGAGACTGACAAAATGAGGAGACAAAGACCCATGGTGTAGGAGAAAGAACAGATGAAAGCTACAGAAAAAGAGATAAACAAAATGGAGATAAGCAATCTGTCAGATGTAGAGTTCAAAACACTGGTTATAAGGATGATCAAGGAACTTAGCGAGGACCTTAACAACATAAAAAAGATCGAGTCAGAAATGAAGGATACACCAGTTGAAATGAATGAAGACACTCCAGGAAGACAAACAACCAAATTTAAAAAATGGACAGAGGACCTGAACAGATACTTCAAGGAGGACATACAGAGGGCCCAGAGACATATGAAAAGATGCTCAGCATCACTAGCTATCAGAGAGATGTAAATTAAAACCACAATGAGATACCACTTTACACCGGTGAGAATGGCCATCATAACCAAATCAACAAACAAGTGTTGGAGAGGATGTGGAGAAAAGGGACCCCTGGTGCACTGTTAGTGGGAATGCAGACTGGTGCAGCCACTATGAAAAACAGTATGGAATTTCCTCGGAAAACTAAGAATGGAACTGCCTTTTGACCTGGCAATTCTACTGCTGGGCTGATACCTTAAGAACCCTGAAACACCAGTCCAAAAGAACCTATGCACCCCAATGTTCATAGCAGCACAATTTATAATAGCCAAGTGTTGGAAGCAACCTAAGTGCCCATTAGTAAATGAATGGATCAAAAATCTATGGTACATCTATATGATGTTATACTATGCAGCAGAAAGAAAGAAGGCATTCCTACCATTTGAAGAGAAGAGATTTTTAAAATTAGGTCAGATGTCTATTTTTAAAAGCCCTATGAACAGACAACTCTAGAGACTTCAAGCTCTAGCAGAGACTTCCATTTTAAACGATAATCTACATATTATATAAGTGAACATTGAAGTGATAAAATAAAGTAGCAGGTGGGGACATGCACCATTGTCAAAACATGGTGAAAAGCCAAATGAATTCAGTTGGTTGAATATCCTAGGACTCGTAGACTCAATTCTTCAAATGCTATTTTGTAATTTACTTTAGCTTCATCACTGCCAATGGCCTTTTTTATTTTCTATACATTTTTTATTGTTGTTCCAGTACAGTTGTCTCCATGTTCCTCCCACTCTGGATCCTACCCCTTTTTCGGTTTATCCATGTGTCCTTTATACATGTTCCTTGATGACCCTTCCCGTTCATTCTCCTGCTATCCCCTCCCCCCACCCCTCTGGTTACTCTCAATTTGTTCTTTAGTTCAATGTCTCTGGTAATATTTTGCTTGCTTGTTTGTTTTTTTGACTAGGTTCCACTTATAGGTGAGATCATATGGTATTTGTTTTTCACCACCTGACTTATTTCACTTGGCAGAATGCTCTCCAATTCTATCCCTCCTGTCATGAAGGGTAGGAGCTCCTTCTTTCTTGCTGCTTCATAGTTTTCCATTGTTTAAATTTACCATAGTTTTTTGATCCATTCACTACTCCAATTTTATTGTCTATAGATGAAGAATCTTAGGTTCAAAGAAGGGCAGTAGCATTTTGAGCCAGAGAGAATAAATAATAAACAATGATCAGTTGAAAACCATTACTTCTTCCCTCTGGCTCAAAATGCCACTGTCCTCCTTTGGACCTATAATTCCTCATCCATAGATAATAATTTTGGACTAACTGACCAGCAGCCTTTCTTCCACCTCCATGTCTTTTTCATAACTCAGTTTGTCTTTTGTTCTTTCCAGTGCAGAACCATAGTAACATCTCTGACTTCTGTGCTGCACAATGACAAAGAATTCTCCAATCCAGAGAAGTTTGATCCTGGCCACTTCCAGGATGAGAGAGGCAACTCTTAAAGTTGAAGAAGAGTGACTACTTCATGCCTTTCTCAGGAGGTAATAAAGTTCATTTTCTTTTGTACTTCAGAGGACAGGATATGTTTGGGGAATCAAAGCATATCATTGTGCTGTACTTATGCGGGGACTGGTAGAAGTGCTCTTTGTCCATGACCAGAAGCCTTACTCCGGATGCCCACCCTTCAGGGTGTGTTGGAGATTGATGAAGAGTAAATATACTTACAGCAAGAAGAGAGGCTGTAAAGAATGTGAAGAAAGATCAAGAAACATGAGATTAGGAACAGAAAGTATAACAAAAGTATGTGTGTTTCTATAAAAAGATTGATGGAAACTTGAAAGAGAAGTTAATACTGTGAAAAAACTTGGTGAATACTTGGCGTAGTGCTGATAATCAATAAATATTTGTTGAAAGAAGAGTTCCTGTTAGGATAGGAAGTTAGGTGGATAGGGTATATATCCACCTTTGTCAGTCTGTTTGTCCAGCTATTTTGCCTTCCATTCACCCATTCAACCATTAATCAAATAATTATTGCACATTCCCCTTCTGGCATCCAGAAAATGAGTGTTCAAGGAGTATCTACTCTGTGTGTGTGTTATTTTTAGGAAAATGTGTGCAGGAAAGGGTGTAGCTTACACAGAGCTGTTTTTATTTCTGACCATTATTTTACAAAAATTTACCTTGAAATCTGTGGTTGACCCAAAGGACATCGACATTATCCCAGTTGTCAAAGGTTTGGCTTCTGTGCCGCCTCCTTACCAGCTCTGCTTCCTTCCTGTGTGAAGGAAGAGCAGACCTTCTGGCTTCTGCTGTGCTGTCATCTATAACTCACAGACCTCTGGGTGCTTTGTTCACTTCCTTCCCAATTCACCCCCTTCCCAGGAATGCCTTCTCTGACCTCCCCTCTCACATCCAACCTTCCTTAAAGTGAATTTCCTGATTTCACTGCACAGATTTATCTGCTCTTCTTTGTTTATTTATATAGATGGGGAAGAGAGGGAGAAAGAAAGGGAGAGAAACATCAGTGTGTGGGAGAAACCTCAAGCGGTTGCTTCTCACACACGTGCAACCTGGGACCTGGCTTGCAACCCAGGCGTGTGTCATGACCAAGAATTGAACCCATGACCTTTTGGTTTGCAGGACAGCATTCTGCGAACCAGTCAGAAAACTGTAGAATGGGCTTGTCATATTTTTAAAAATTTTCTTAAACAGAAAAATGGGGGAGTCATGAGTCCTTCCCCCCCAAAATTTGATTATGTTATGTTTACATATAATTTTCTAAATTGTGATGAGTCTCTTTGTACTCCAATTGGGAAGCATCTTCAGAAGAAGGAGCCAAAGTCATCTTATCTTCAGATTTTATATATTCGCTGAGAGATGGCTCTTGGCAAAGCCTTGGTAGATTTTTTAACTAAACTTGGGGAAGAGGGTGTGTCTGTTTCCAACCCTACAAGTCCTGTCTGGCTGCCAACCAAAGGAGTGGGGCCTTGTCGTGGGCGGGACAAAGGCCAAGCTCTGTTACCTGGAGCTGAGAACGAATTGACTGACAGACCAGATGGCCCAGCTGACCCTGAACACCAGAAAGAATACAGACATTTACACTGTCACTCAGGAGCTTGTGCCTGCCAATGGAGGGGGTTGGGGCCTGCCCCAATGACAGGGGCCGAGGCTCGAGTGCCACCTGCAGAGAGCAACAAGCCCTTGATGCCCCATAATCTTCAATAGTTGAACCCTAAAAACTGTTTCTATGGACTGGACTTACCAGTTTGGATCCTAGTAGCCCTTGGATTCCCCTCTTTGTCTTAATCCCCATTTGTGCCTTATGATATATATAAAAGTTGTTTTCTTAAGATTGTATTCGGAGCAGTGAATAGGTTCCACAGGATTAGTAATTACAATTGCATTTACAAACAAAAAAATTGGGAGATTAAATGTTGGGAACTGCCCTGCCTGGTCTCAAAGGCTGTAACACCTCATGGCTGGGCTGCGTAACAGCCTGAGGGACCCGCTTCTTCTGGGTCTGTTCGGTCAGGAAGACCTGAACCAGTAAGGAGATGAGGCTGATCTCCGTGGCAGGAGCGCTACTTCTGCTGCATTCATATTTGGCCTCCAATGCTTGGTCAGTTAGCCAATGACAGGTAAGATTCCCTCAAGGGAGGGGTCACCTAAGGCAGGCATGACCATGTGGAATGGCCCTCATGGAAGGACTTGGGGGGCTACAGCAAAGAGAGGGTGATGGACCCTTGCCCCTGGCTATTCTGACATAGCCTGAGTCCCCATTTCCGTCTGGGAGACGTCTCCTTTATCCACTTAACCTGAGACAATGCTGGAGGTGGTTGCTGCCCTGTGCTGGGAAAGGCAGATTCCCCGGGGCAATCAGGCCTGAGAAAGAAAGCATAAAATCCTGTGAAGCCTACTTCCCTGATACCCTCAATTTAAATGATAAGGGTCCAAGCCTAAAATAAGTGTTTTCCCAAAATTTTATGGCACTTTAGCTATTTGACCCTGACTCAAAATAAGCCCTCAGAGTTATTTGAATGTTACCTATTTGACCATTATTGCCTAACAATGATTGATTGGGATTAATCTGAGAATGTGAATCTTTGGAACTGCTAGTTGCTTACCAATTATAATAATGTTCTGTGTATTTTGATATATTTACAAATTATTTTCCCAGGGTCGTGTGGGAGTCCAGCAAACAGCAAGCTTTGTGGGATCATAGTGGTTTTATTAAAATGAAAGGGGGGAGATGTGGCAGACCCTTCTGCGTGGTGTGGGCCCAGCTCCCACTCAGAGATGCACAGGACCCACGCCCACAGATAGGTTCTTTCGTGGGAAATCAGATTTTGCAATATACTTAGGCTGTTTTGAGAGTGTGCTGCTTTGCTGAAACCCCCTCACCCTGCAAGTACCTTGCAGGCCCAGTGTGACTGCCTGCCTATTCATTTGCTAATATCCTTCTTCTGAGATGTAATGAGGGGCATTGGCTCCTTTGTTGTAAGGGGGATAGTGAAGAGAATTCAATTTGGAATGTAGGGAGTTATTATGATAATAAAGGCCTGTCATGGCGGAGTCCATGGCTTTGGCTCCTCTTGAGAGAAAAGCCTTGCGGTTATCCTTATTCCTCCACCAGACTCAGCGGTCTGTGTGCATGTTTTAATTCATCTATAATGACGCAGACACTGCTGGCCAGTGTCCGCAACAGCATTCATCCCACTGAGCCACGCCAGCCAGGACTTTCTATTATTCTTTATACCCTGCTACTCTGCCCCCTCAGATTCTTCTCAGTAACCTAGGTATGATAATTACTGGCAATAAGGATCAAATGAACTCATGAATGAGAGAGACTATTAATATTAAATGTTAACTCAAACATCTCTTGGATATTTGTGTGTCTGTATGGTTTTTTCTGTGGTCTCTAGGTATATGTCAAGAGAGAGAAAGCGAGAGAGAGAGAAAAACAGATAAGGAAAGAGGAATAGTGGGTAGAACATAACTGGAGGAATCAGGGAATCTTGGAGATCAAGGTTCATAAGAATAGTATATTGGCTTGTCTTCTTACGTGTCAACGAACTTTTCCCTTCTAAGGATCCATCTATAAAATTAGGATTTTATTTGATATAATTTCCTTGGTTGAAATGCTTTCTAGGAGTAGAGGGAAGTGAATGAATTCAGCATTTCTCAGTCATGAATCTGTGGAGTTGCAGAGTGTGGAAGAGGATGAAAACCTGGAGATTGGAGGAGAAGTTAAAAATAAAAAAGGATAGTTTTTGGTAATCTTTTTTCATCTCTTTAGAAATACTGGTCTCAACTCATTTTTTTAAAATCATTTTAGGGAGCTTTTTAAAATGAGATAGTTTTATGTGTTAGTCAAGTTATGTTTGAATAGTTAAAAACTCAAGGCACATACATCTTTACCCTATTCATAGGAATTGCTGGGGTTTGTAGGAGGAGAAAAGTAGGTATCAAGTAGGGCTTCAACTTCAAATGTTTTCTGATCCCAGCTTGTTCCCCCATAGTCATCCTTGCACCACTGAAAGGGCTAACATGTAGAGAAGACATACAAGTGACTTATTGCTGAGGACCAACAGTGTGAACCTTAGGCTTTCAGGAGGCTGTCTGGGGTAACAGTAAAGCACATGGCCTGAGTCAATGTTTTTTCCCTAAATTGTTTTCCCCAAAAAAGGCATTTGCATATAGGATGGATTAACATTTTCACAAAATCACTGATAACCTTACTACTCAGAGATAAAAATGGTTATCATTTTGATATACTTCTTTGTTTTCTTTATTTACTGTCATGCATAAGTATATGAACAAAAACTTAGTTATCAAGTCACTTTTACTTAACATAGTATAAAGATCCCTCTTCTCCCCTGCCCTATCACTTGAGGCTGATTCTCTGAAACAGTTGTTCCTTGGGAAAAGAGGATGTCTTCCTCTCTCAGACTCCCTGCTGCCTGGGGTACTAGTTACCCAGAGCAAAATGGACATAAATGATAGTCTTTTTGAAATGGCTACTTAAGAAACAGCTCAAAAATTGTTAGCATTGTGGAGAGGGCTCTGGGAAGCACAATATTTTTTAGTTTGGAAATCTTTTTTTTCCCCCTGGCTTTATTTTTATTTTTTTGTTTTTTAAAATATATTTTATCGATTATGCTGTTACAGTTGTCCCATTTCTCCTCCATCATTCCCCCCCACCCTGCACACCCCCTCCCACCCACATTCCCCTTAGCTTGGAAATCTTAAGCCTGAAGAAGGTTGAAAGAAGGGTATCATGATCATCACATATCCCCCACCTGGACTCAAAAGCTAGTATTTGCACTGGTGCAGAGTCAAAACATGTTAATGTTCTCTCACATTTGCTTGAATTATCTCTAATTGTATATATTTTATATATACATATATATATATACATAAATATAAATATTTGAATGTATGCATAAATTTACCATGTATACTGTAGCAAATAATATTATATAGTTATATATAATTACGTATGTAATGATTTAACTGAATCATTTGAATTGAGCCGTGACACTTCATCCACAGAGATTTCAGCATGAATCACTGAGACTGAGGACCTTCTCCTAGTACCATATGACTATTATCGCAACTATGAAAATAATTATTTTATAATGTTATCTATTATTCCGTCCATATGCAAATTTCCTCAAATGTCGCAACATTGTCAAAGAATGCCTTTGAGCTCTATTTTATTTATCATAACCAGGTAAATGGAGATGGTTATATCCCCCCTATGTTATTTCTGTCTTGTTCTATTTTTGAACATTTTATCAGAAAACAACTTGTCAACAGATGGTTGGGCTCATTACATCTCCAGGGAGAAGGTAGCCTGCGTGGACAGATGCAATGATTAAGCAGCCATCCATTTGGCCATTTTCACTGTGTCTGATCATCTAATATTGTGTCTCTGCCTCCAATTCTAGTAGAAGCCACTAAGCCAAGGCCATTGTCAAATAATAAATTTGGGGCCCACGATTCTCTTATGAATACAAAGGGCAAGGATGACACTTCCCCTCTGAGAATGAAGCCATCATTTGGAGAGTACACACCTAGTGTTCTGTGTAATGTCCCTCGATTTGTATTTGCCTAATCGTTTCCTCATTATTAGATTCTGGTCATACATTTCTGAGGGGAGTATCGTGTATACCATGTTGTGAAGCCAACAGAGAGGATCAAGAAGCACTTGATTTAACTTTCCCTGACTGTTGGTGATGTTGGCTTTGGTTAATGTTCTGTCCACAAAAAATCAATAATTCATGTGGAGATCATTTGAGATGCTGTAAATATCCTGCACCACTGAAATTTTCCATTGATTTCAGAATTCATGAAAGCAATTTGTCTAAATGAATTATTATTCCAATGATAGCAAAATGGCAATTTTCTAACACTGTTCCTTTTACGTATATTAGCTGCCATTTAATGCGAAGAGTAGCTTTCCATTGTCCCTTCTGCTCTTTCTCATTGTATCTTATTTGATGGCCTATCAGTTGCAACTCAGTGGTAGCATAAAACATGCCCCCTAAAAATGTCCACACTCTAACCCCCTAACCTGCATATATTATCTTAAGTAGCAAAAGGGGTTTTGCCTTTGTGATGAAGGTTAGAGATCTTGAGATAGGAAGATTATCCCAGATAATCTTACTAATCACCTGCATCTGTACAAGCAAGAAGCTTTCCTGACTCTGGGCAGAGAAGATGGAAGAATGGCCACAGACATGTGTCTTGAGAAAGACTTGTTCCTTCTTATTGCTAGATTGGTGAATGGAAAAGGTGGCTGCAAGCCAAGGAATGTGGACAGTCTCTAGAAGCCTGAAAAGGCATAAACTAATGCAACCTTGCCAATAGTGTGAATTTTAACCCAATGAGGTATATGCTAGATTTCTGATAAACAGACTTATAAGATAATAAACTTATATGATTTTAACCTGCTCTATTTGTGGTAATTGTTACAGCAACAATAAAATCTAATACAAACATTTTGTTATTTAGAGGTTGCTAGAGGGATTATATATATTAAATTTAACACAGTCACCCTAAAATAATATTGCTTTCCAAATAGTCCAAGCTCCTTTCCCAGTATAGTTCCATTTTCCTGCCTCCAGCATTTGTGTTATTGTCACATTTTTATACCTCTATGTATTAGAGATCACATAATATGTAACATATTGTAATTGTTTTTTGGCAGTAAGCAATTGTCTTTTTAAAAATTTTTTAAATTTTTGTTCAAGTACAGTTTTCTGCCTTTCGCCCCCAAATGTCCCCACCTCCCTCCTCTGTTTCCAACCCCCCTTGTTATTGTCCATGTGTCCTTTATAATTGTTCCTGCAAACCCTATAATATGTTCAATATTATAGTTTCAATATTCATTTAAAGAAAGACCTATTTGTCGATCTCTTATCATTAGTGCTTTTGCAGCACTAAATTTTTTTCAAATGTGTTACGAATAGTCATAAATGAACACCCATGTGCATATTGATCAAGGTACACATTCAAGAATAGCCGTGGAAAAAAAAAGAGTAGCCGTGAAATAAATGCCTAAGGAATGGAATTGCTTGAAAGATGGGTGTGTGCAGTTACATTTAACAGATATGATCAAACTGTCCTTCAGAGAGGATGCTTGATCATAGCACCCATATGTTTTGAAAAATCTTTGCAGAGTTCTAGGTCATACAGACATTGTCTTAAATCTCACACTAGAGGCTTTATAGTTTTTAAAGGATGGGAAGAATTAGAAGAGACAGCTCAGAAATGCCATTCCTGCTGTTAAGAAAGAGGTGGATATTGGCTAAAACACTGGTTGCACAGCAGCTGGCTCCTTCAGATGAGGCTAGGAAAACTGGCTCAGTGGTTGGCAGCTTGTCCTCCTTCAGACTGGAATGAAACAGACTTCATAGGAGGGTGATACAGAGCCTATCCCACTGAGAAGTGGGGTGGTGTCAATGTCCTTTGGATCAACCACAGATTTCAAGGTAAAATGCTGTAATATGTGGGTCAGTAGTAAAAAGAGCTCCATGCGGGCCAGGCCTTCTCCAGCACAAACTCTTTTCCCTAAAAATGACACACAAATTCAATATTCATTTTATTCTGTTCCTGAGTTAGTACACAGTGTTAAAAATATGGAATGACAACAGTGTGGTAATTGTGGGGGGAAAAGTGTGGGTGGAAGTGAAAGAAGGTATGGGGATAAATGCTAATGGAAAAAATACAATAAAATATTAAATATTAAAAATGGAATGAATAAAAAAGTAAACATATTTTTAAAAGATTTTATTTATTTATTTTTAGAGAGGGGAAGGGAGGGAGAAAGAGAGGGTGAGAAATATCAATGTGTGGTCCCCTCTCCAGCACCCCCAACTGGAGACCAGGCCTGCAACCCAGGCATGTGCCCTGACTGGGAATCAAACTGGCAATCCTTTGATTCATAGGCCAGCTCTCAAACCACTGAGCCACAATAGCCAGGTCTATGAAAAGATGCTCAGCAGCACTAGCCATCAGAGAGATGCAAATTAAAATCACAATGAGATACCACTTCACACCAGGCGGAATGGTCATCATAAATCAACAAACAACAAGTGTTGGAGAGGATGTGGAGTGAAGGAAACCCTATGCACTGTTGGTGGGAATGCAGACTGGTAGGGCCACTGTGGAAAACAGTATGGAATTTCCTCAGAAAACTAAAAATGGAACTGCCTTTCGACCCAGCTATTCCACTGCTGGGATGATACTCTGAAATGTAATCCAAGAGAACCTATGCACCCCAATGTTCGTAGCAGCACAATTTACAATAGCCAAGTGTTGGAAGCAACCTAAGTGCCCATTAGTAAATGAATGCATAAAAAACTATGGTATATTTACACAATGGAATTCTATGTAGTAGAAAGAAAGAAGGAGCTCCTACCCTTTGAGACAGCATGGATAGAATTGTAGAGCATTATGCTAAGTGAAATAAGCCAGGCCACCAAAGACAAATACCATATGATCTCACCTTTAAGTGGATCCTAATGAACAAAATGAACAAGCAAGCAAAATATAACCAGAGACAATGAAATTAAGAATAATCTTACAGTAACTAGAGGGCAGGTGGTAGGGGATAATGGGGGGAAAGAGGGGAACAGTTTTCAGGAACAACTATAAAGGACACATGGACAAATCCAAGAGGGGGGAGTGGAATCAGGGGAGGGAGATGGGGATGGCTGGGGTGGAGTGTAAATGCAGACAACAGTCTTTGAACAACAATAAAATAATTATAATACATAAATAAATGTAGCTGTGGCTGGTTTGGCTCGGTGGATTGAGTGCCAGCCTGCGAACCAAAGGGTCGCTGGTTCAATTCCCAGTCAGGGCACATGCCTGGGTTGCAGGCCAGGTCCCCAGTGTGGGGGCAGGGGGCACTCAAAAAGCAACCACACATTCTTGTTTCCCTCCCTCTCTCCCTTTCCTCTGTCTAAAAATAAATTTTAAAAAATAAATAAATATATTAATGAAAGACTAATTAAACTGTGTTTTCTCCTATCTACACCCAGACTGGGTTCTCTTAAATTCCTCCTCACATATTTTTAATAAATATATTTTATTGATTATATGCTTATAATTTCCCCAACTTTTTCTCTTTTCCCCTCCACCCAGTACTCCCATTCCCTCCAGCATTCCCTGCCTCCTTAGTTCATGTCCAGGAGTCTCACATGTAAGATCTTTGGCTACTCCATTACCTCTACAGTTCTTAACATGCCTCTATATATTTAGTATCTACCAATTTGTGTTTCTTAATCCAGGCACCTTTCCCCATGTTTCCCCTTTCCCCTCCCAACTGATATTCCTCCAAATGATCTCCAAGCTATGATTATGTTCTTGTTCTTCTTGTTTGCCTAGTTTTTTTTTTTTAAATTTGGAATCAATTTTGATAGTTGTGACTTTATTGCCATTTTAATGTTCATTGTTTCAATCTTCTTTTTTCTTATATAATTCCATTTAGCATTTCATGTAATAATGGCTTGATGATGATGAACTCCTTTAGTTTTACCTTGTCTGGGAACCATATTATCTGCCCTTCAATTCCAAAGGATGGCTCTGCTGGATAATCTAGGCTGTAGGTCCCTGCTTTTCATCACCTTCAACACATCTTGCCTGCCCTTTCTAGCCTGCAAAGTTACTTTTGAGATCAGCTGACAGTCTTCTGGGAACTCCTTTGTAGATAACTCTCTGCTTTTCTCTTGCTGCTTTTAAGATTCTCTCTTTTCCTTTCTTTAATCTCTGGCATTTTAATTATGATGTGTCTTGGTGTGGTCCTCTTTGAGTCTATCTTGTTTGGGATTTTCTGTGCTTCCTGAACTTACATGTCTATCACCTTCACCAAATTAGGGAGGTTTTCTTTCATTGTTTTTTTCAAATATGTTTTCCATTGCTTGTTCTTCCTCTTCTCCTTCTGATACCCCTGTGATTCAGATGTTGGTACATTTAAAGATGTTGCAGAGGTTCCTAAGCCTATCATCGTTTTTCTGAATTCTGTTTTCTTCCCGTTGCTCTGATGGAATGCTTTTTCCTTCCTTGTGTTCCTAATCAATGATTTGATTCTCAGCTTCATCCTCTGCAGTATTGGTTCCCTGTAGATTATGCTGTATTTCTAATGTCACATTCATTTCTGCCTGGGTCTTTTTTATGCCACTGAAGTACCCAATGAGTTCCTGGAGCATTCTGATAACCAGTGTTTGGAACTGTACATCTGAGAGTTTGCTCATGTCCATTTCATTTAGTTCTTTTTCTAGAGTTTTTTGCTGTTCTTTGATTCAATCCATACTTCGTTGTGTGTTCATGTTGGCAGTCTCCAAGTGCTTATTTCTGTGTATTAGGTAGAACTGCTTTGACTCCCTGTCTTAGTGTGGGCTATGGTAGAAATGCTTACTTCTTAAGTTATATGGGGTAGAGCCTTAGGTAACAGCTAGGGTAGGGCATCCCATGTCACTGCTCTGTTGCTCTGTGTGGGAGATGACTCACAGAGGTTACAATGCTGCTGCCTAGCCTCTGGAGTTTTGCCCAGGAGGAATCTGTCTCCCAGCACTTGCAATTCACTTTCTCCCTATATGTCACTGGTGCCCTTCCAGCTGTTGCTCTGCTGCTTAATACCAGAGTGGGTGTGTCTGTGTGAGTCCTAAGTCTGTTGAGTGCCCTTTAAGAGGAGTGTTTTGAACCCTGCAGTTTCTTCTGCTGCACTAATCCCCACTAGTTTTCACAGCCAGAAGTTATGGGGTCTAATTTTCCTGGCACCAGAACACTGGGCTGGGTGGTCTGTACTGGGGCTGGAATACCTTGCTTCCAAGATATTCCTCCCATTTTTTATCCACCAAATGTGGATGTGGGACCACCCATTCCCATCTCCACACTTCTCCACTCCACTCTGAGTGTCCATGCCTCTCCATCTCCACAGGTCTCCTTGAGCCTCTCTATTCCTCTCTGCATCTCCACCTCTCCTACCTGTGTGGATGAATGTGGCTTCTTTAGATCTTTGGTTGTCAGACTTCCACAACGCTTGATTTTCTGACAATTCTGGGTGATATTTGTTTTGTCTAGTTGTCTACTTTAGTTGTATTTTTTGCTATAGTTGTACATGAAGGAGAAGCAAGTATAACTACACATCCATCTTGACTGTAGCACATATTTCTGTTTGCACGCTATGTAAAAAATCTTTTCTGTGTATCCATGTTGGATTTACTTTGCTGAAGTCTTCATCATGACATTTTTACATGTCATTTACACACATACACACTCACCTTCCTTCCCTAGTTGGTGTGAGGCACACATTATATTTTTCCACCTACCTCCAACCCAAGACTCAGCAGTAAGTATATTTCT
>PVKU01014839.1:0-21052 GCA_004027475.1 Anoura caudifer | reverse complement strand
AATGGATCAAGAAACTATGGTACATTTACACAATGGAATTCTATGCAGCAGAAAGAAAGAAGGAGCTCCTACCCTTCGCGACAGCATGGATGGAACTGGAGAGCATTATGCTAAGCAAAATAAGCCAGGAGGTGAGAGACAAATACCATATGATCTCACCTTTAACAGGAACCTAATCAAAAAAACAAACAAACAAGCACAATATAACCAAAGACACTGAAATTGAGAACAAGAGAGGAGAGGGATAGGAATATCCAGGGAAAAGGGGAAGGGATTAGAGCAACAAGTATGAAAGACATATGGACAAAAGCTAGGGGGGGTGGTGGAAATGGAAGGGAGCTGGGGAGGGCTGGGGCGGAGGGACGGGATGGGAGTAGAAAACAGAAGACTGTGTAAGAACAACAATTAAAATAAAAAAAAAAGAAAGTAAGTTAAAAGTATTTTTAAAAAGCCAAAAACAAAATCAAAATATAAGACCAATAGTCACATCATTAAGTTGCATATTTGCTAGAGGTTAGCCATAGATTTAATGCTAAAATTTCTAAAGCTCATATTCAAATTGCAAGGTCATTGTGTAAGATGAAAGAAAATAAGTAGCTCATAGAAAGAATTATTCCTAACAGTGAAATTTGAATTTGATTCCCCCCCCCCAGGGTGTCTTGGTGGCAAACACTGGAGAAAGTACTAAAGAACATCCCCTACAACATTCTTAGATTAAGTAAGTAACAAATTAAATAGTTTTATTTAATTATAATGTCCCTAAGTATAGGCTACTGATATAAAGCCCTTTTATATGAAGCCATTATGATAGTGGTTGAGTTCTGAGGCTCTATCAGCAGGTTTGCTTAATTGAGGTTAGATGTTAGAGGACTTAAAGGAATGAATGGAGTGTGTCTATCCTGCATGCAACCATCCACAATTATATTTAGACAAGCTTTTGATAGATACTGGCCCACAGTGAAATGGATCTTATAACTCTTTATCAATACTAGTAGTACATTTCTTCTAGGCTGGTGGTTCGTTAGGGTAACTGCTGAGCTCCACCTCCAGAGTTTCTGATTCAGTGGATCTATGGAGGTACCTAATAATTTGCACTTCTTAAAAGTTCCCAGGTGATACTGTTGCAGTTAGTCTAGAACTCACACTTTAAATTTTCTAGGTCATCAGTTAAGTGTAGATCCATAGACTTTAACAGTAACTTGAGTGTAAGAGAAAACATGCTCCTGAGGAAAGAAAGATGCCTAGGAAGGACAGTGAAAATGAAACAAAGCTATCCCATCCAACAAAAGATTATCCCACTATGTTCTAAAATAAATTATTTCCAAAGTATATCTATAAAATTAAATGAGATGATGCTGAACAGCTTATAATTTCTTTTAAATTTTCTAAATATTTTATTTATTCAGTTTTTATAGAGAAAGGGAGATAGGAAGGAAGAGAGGGAGAGAAACGTTAATGCGTGGTTGCCTTTCACTCACCCCCCACTGGAGACCCAGCATGCAACCCAGGTATGTGCCCTGACTGGGAATTGAACCAATGCCTCTTTGCTTTGCAGCCTGGCAGTCAATCCACTGAGCCACACCAGCCAGAAGTAATTTCTAACTACTTAAAATGTGGAGTGTTTACATAACATAATTTTTCTGATATTAATTAGATAGCTATCTAGATGACACTGGCTTATGATTATTAATACCATGTCATCTCATATAAACAGGATAATATTCTGCTCACAGTTATTAAATGTTTGCTTCTAGTGATGCTCCTCAATCTGACCTTGTATGGCCCTTTACAATTGATTACTTTCTACTGCATGTGTTTCACTGAACCAGACTATATTGTTATTATTTTTCTTGTATATTTAACTTATATTATTACCTTAATAAGCAAGGACCCCATATTCCTTTGTAACTCCAGTGCTTAGAATCATTAGCCAATAAAATATTTATTGAAATAATCAGAACAAGAAGTGCAAATGTTTTTAAGTGGATTAAGTACAAACAATTGTGGAGTTCATAAAGATAGAAAGCAAAGACAATAAATGGTGTCTGTGCACTTGCTTGTGGCTGTTTTATTTTATTAATGGTTACCATTATGACTTTTATTTTTTAATTTTATTTTTCATTGCAGTTTACATTTACTATTATTTTGTATTAGTTTCAGGTGTACAGCATAACGTTTGGAAAACCATATACTTTACAAAGTGGTCCCCCTAATATTTCAAGTATCCCACCTGACACCATACATAGTTAGTGCAATATTTTCCACTATGTTCCCTTTGCCGTATTTCACATCCCATGACTATTTTGTAACTACCCTTTCATAGTTCTTAATTCCTTCAACTTTTTCAGATAGCTCTCTAACCCCCACCCATCCAGCAACCATCAGTCTGTTTTCTGTATCTATGAGTCTGCTTCTATATTATTTGTTTATTTTTCTCTTTAGATGACACATATAAGTATAATCATACAGTATTTGTCTTATTCTGTTTCACTTATTTCACTTAGCATAATACCCTCTAGGTCCATCTACTCTGTCAGCAAAGGTAATATTTCATTCTATAAAGCAAAAACTTTTCAACAGGTTTTACATTGATAATAGCAGGGGTTTTAGGGAATAAAGAATGAACTTTGGTAATACACAGACCAAGGGCAAGTCTATCCACAGTCATCCAATACCTGTAGGCCCTTATTGTACAGTGTTGAGTTTTTAAAATTTCAATTCCATCAACTATATATGGAAATAATAATATTATTTGTCTTATTTTAAAGTATCTTTCTAAAGATAATGAGATGAGGAGCACGGATGTCATATGAACACTATATAATTATTCTATTATTTTTAAGGATAACACAATTTAAAGCTAATTAAAGCTGGGCAGCTGCCCAGCAGAGCTATATGTTAGGGGTAAAGTTGAGCTTCCATTTTGAGTAAGAATAAATATTATAAATATATATCGAAAAAGCCAAAATCTTTATTTTTATGCATTTAGAATATTTTAAATAGTTCTCAATATTAAAAAGTTGTAAGAGTTGTAAGTATTGATTCTTCATCACTAGTAGCTAATTATGCAACTGCAACTTTTAAAAGCCATTATTCCATATGTTCTTAATTATAAGTTATCATCCTTATTTTTATAAATAAAAATTTTGTTTCTAGTCTTAGAATATTAGGCAAACACAGGAGGAAAAATAAAAGCTCTTATTGGGCACACAAATAATTTAGGAAATTATCTGCTACTCTACTACTGGCAATATTCTGCTGCTATGAGGTTACAGCTCCTCTAGTTTACATTGTTGTCAACAAACATTTCATTTGGACATTTTGAAATTTCCCTTTTACCTTTTAACTCATAGAATGGGTAACTCAATTACTTTCTTTAATTCATCAAATTCTACTAGATTAGATGCTTTTTGAAGTAAATATTATTATATTTTTTACACAACTTTCTATCACCCACAGTATATTCATGAATACGTGTAAACTTGAATATAATTAGTAAATCAGAAGAACAATATTTAATGAGTCACCTAAACTGAGCTGTATATTGGTAGACATTAAAAGAGTTTGAAATATAGTTGGGATTCTTCAGGAAATTTAAAATTTAGGATGATTAATATTAATACAATAAACACACCTGAGCAATTAAATAGTCATTGAATATATAAATAACAGTGCAAGAAACATGGGAGGGGATATAGGACCATTGAGTAATATAGTTCTAACTTGAGGAACTTCAGGTCTTAAATTAATATTTTATGTATTTGCTGAAGTTGTAAGTAGGAACTATTTCAATGTATGATCAAGTGTATACTTCCTTACAGATGAAACAAAATTCTACACTTATAAATTAACTAGTAATTTCTGACTATTATATTTTGTTAATCAGTTTCTAAAAACAAAGTTTCCAAAATATTTGATATTTTTTCAGACTGCCTTTTTGCTATTCTTACCCGGAAATACATTACTGCACTCAATACATATAAAATATATTGTGCTGGCATGTTATATTTCTGTTTTGACAATTTTTCCTTAAAAATCTAATAATCAGATTTTATTGTTTTGTGTGTAATTTCTTAAAAATTGGAAAACATCAATTGAAGCATGCACAATTGCTTCTCCACGTAGCAGAATAAAGATTACTAGTATTACGTTAAGGCAAATGCTCCCACATATATTTTTTAATGATAAACAAAAGTTAATGTTTTTCTTGTTGTGACTATAAGACTATCTTAATTAGCTGTGGCGGGTGTGTCTCAGTGTATTGAGTGCTGGCCTGCAAACCAAAGGGTCGCCGGTTTGGTTCCCAGTCAGGGCACATGCCTGGGTTGCAGGCCAGGTCCCCAGTACGGAGGGCATGTGAGAGGCAACCGCACAATGTTTCTGTCCCTCTCTCTCTCCCTTCTCCTGTCTAAAAATAAATAAATAAATAATATTTTTAAAAATAAAAATATCTTAATTTAGTTTAAAAATATATTAGCTATTGATAAAGGAACAGTTATTCTCTAGGGAGATAAATATATTTTTAAAAGCCAAGGCAATAAGTGCTTGTTTATTTTGGAAAGTGATGTTACAATTTTGGGTATTCAATCCTATTAATATAAGTTTAAGCTAAAGAAAGTGTCCTGCCAGAACGGAACATAATATCTGTTCTATATGAAGAGAGTTTCTAATCCTGCTCCATGATGTTTAATTAGCTGAAGAAAATATATTTGACCAAAATCTTACTTTATCTATAAAACAAAAATAATATTTCTAATCCAATAAAAATACAGCACTTCTCCCCAAGCTCCACATAACTTCTTGTTCAGTTACATAAAAATGATCACTATACAGAAAATAAAAATGTTATCAAGGTTGCTGAAAGTCTGTGCTAATAAAAAGGAAATTTTATTGGCTGATAAAATATTAGTTACCATAATACTTGGAATTCTATTAAAATATTACATTTGGTGGAAATAGTATTTAATGAAAATATTGTATTTGGTATTTTTCTGTAGGACCTTACAATGAAGCATATCTTGGAAGAGCCTGAGATTTAAGGACCGCCGAGGATATGGGAGCCTTGGACCCACAAACAGACCTACAGACTACCAGTACATTCTAGTGTAAATTTTCACTTTGATGAACTATTTATAAAAGCTCCAGGCTTGTTAGATTCTACAATTTGTATATGTAGGAAGGGGTAAAGTAAGAAATGAAATCTTTCATGCCCTGTCAGTGGATATGATGGGATAGCTGTGACTAATTGTACCTTCACAAAGAATTCCATGGGAATAGGGAACATCATTGTGCTTGCATAAAATTGTGCCACCTGACATTATTAATGACAGAATGAATGACTAAAAAGGTAAACCATAAAAATTAAAGAAAAAACACAATTTGTAGGGCCTTACTTTTATGGTATGAAGGAAAGATAGATTAAGCATCATTTCAGATATTATTGTTTTATAGAACTATAAAAACATGCTGTTCAATTTTTACTACTAGGTTGTTTTACATAAATTTCACTGGCATGAGTCTTTCTTAACAGTGAATATTAGATCTGTTTCACTTTTCAAAAACATACCTGAATTTGCAATATTATTTATTTTATATGTTATTCTAAGGACCAAAGCTATCTTCCATTGTATTTTGCAACTGCTGATCTGGGTATAAGATGGATTTTTATTATCATTTTCTTTCCAGTAATTGCTAGTGGTCTGAGAAAACCTTAACTGAAGTACTTCAGTTTTCTTGGATGCTGGCAAAACATGAAAAAAGAAATATTGCTTTAATAGTATCATAGTTTGAACTTGAAGCATCTAAAATTGTGGTGGCACTAAGTGGCAACTTAGGAGTAATTTCAAGGCAATTTATTTTTAAATTATGTTATGAACACTTTAAGTATACAATTCTTTGATTTTTCAAAATGGAATGCTGCTTTACATTCCTTTGGGCTAAATGCCACTTAGGTTTGACTTAGTTATGGAAACCTCAAGTTGATTTTTTAAAATGCACATTTATTGACACTTAAAAAATTAATAATACAAATTTGTCCCCAATTTCCTAAAAATAATTATCCGGGTTTCAGAATTACATTAATTCAAAAATTCTAACTCTATCACCACAGAAAGAAGAACTGGCAAAATCAATAAAATTATAGAACGAGTCTCTGTGAATCAAACAATAATCTTTGCTTGTACTGAATAATTTCTGCTTGTGGTACCATCCTGTCAGAAAAGTCAACCTTTAAAATCTCCATTGCCTGACAAAAAGAGAGAAAGAAAAAAAAGCCAAACTGTCTGCAAGTCTCTATGATCAGAAAGCATCCATGAGTGGAGAGGCACAAATGCATTTTTTTAAATACCACCTTATGTTTGCATACAACTTCTCACTTTCCTTTGGTAAATACATTTTTTCCATCTTTATTCCCCACCCAATAAACTTCGTGGTTAAACCTGAAGCTTTCTTAACTGTCTGCTTCAAGGCTCCAGGCAGATTGAAAAATAACAATATATTGGTACTTTTCTGCTTCCCACCCCTCTTCTGATCCAATCTAGTGGCTCTGACTTTGCCAAGGGAAGAAGAGTAGAAAGCCATACAAGGAGAAGAATGGGAAAGATGAATAAGGAAAGGAATAGGTACAGTGAAACTATGGAATTAAAGAATCAAATGATAAATAAATAAGCAGATTTCACACTACTATGGCCTAATGAATAGACTATTTTTAAGCTTCAACCAAATACTTATTGTTTTATTTTCAATTGATTTTAAATAAATAGTCAGGATTATAATTTGTTTTCTGAAAAACAATTTTTATAAATTGCTGTGAATAAGATCATTATTCCTCAATTATTTTAGAAGAAATAAGGTGGAAATTAATTGCCTTCTTCCACCAAAAAATAATCTTAACCCAAAGGAAAAACATTTTTAAATGCAATATTATAATAACTATGTATAGCAGAGATATCTTTAAAACATTAAAAGCTTTCAACTTCTAAAATCAAGATTATCATTTAGAAAGTGCCTAAAATGTAACTGACAAAATAATTTAAAATAGATACAGCATCTCTTTTTGCAGGTGGAATAACCTAATAAAATCTTAGACAGTGGCTTTCATTCTTTATTTTTTTCGTATCAATTCTTTCAAAGTGTTCACATTACACAGTATTGTTTTCTTAAGAGATCAGGTTTCTGACATCATTAATAGGAAATATATTGGACCTTCTAGAATCTATTTAATAATAGAATTTCAGAAATTATAAATTGGTTGTTAAAGAGGTTCAATGAACACATAGTTTATTTTTCATTAGTTTTTAATTTTTTGATTTAAAGTTTATTGTATTTTTTCCATTTCCACTTAATCCCCTTATATCCCCTTGTCCGCCACAATCACCACCTGTTGTCCATGTTCATGGGTCCTTTTTCTTCTTTGCTCAATCCCTCCACCACCTCACCTCCCCTCACTAGTTGACATCCTGCTCCCCATCTATGAGTCTGTCCTCATTTTCTTTTTTTTACTCTTTTAAGTATATTTTATTGATTATGCTATTACAACTATCCCATTTTTCTTCCCTTTATTCCCCTCCATACTGCACCCTCCTCTCACCAACATTCCCACTCCCCTTAGTTCATGTCCATGGGTCATACATATAAGTTCTTTGGCTTCTCCATTTCCTATACTATTCTTAATTTCCCACTTTATATTTTTTACCTACCATTTATGCTTCTTATTCTCTGTACCTTTTCTCCCATTCTCTTCCCTCCCCCTCCTAGCTGATAACCCTCCATGTGACCTCTATTTCTGTGATTCTGTTCCTGGTCTAGTTGTTTGCTTAGTTTTTTGTTTGTTTGTTTTGTTTTTGTTTTATTTTAGGTTCAGTTGTTGATAGTTGTGAGTTTGTTGTCATTTTAATGTTCAAATATTTGATCATCATTTTTTCTTAGGTAAGTCTCTTTAACAGTTCATATAATAAAGGCTTGGTGATGATGAACTCTTTTAACTCGACTTTACCTGGGAAGCACTTTATCTGTCCTTCTACTGTAAATGATAGCTTTGCTGGATAGAGTAATCTTGGATGTAGGTCCTTGCCTTACATGACTTTGAATATTTCTTTCCAGGCCCTTCTTGCCTGCAAGGTTTCCTTTGAGAAATCAGCTAACAGTCTTATGAGAACTCTTTTGTAATTAACTGTCTCCTTTCCTCTTGCTGCTTTTAAGATTTTCTCCTTATCTTTGATCTTGGATAATGTAATTATGACATGCCTTGGTGTGTTGTTCCTTGGGTCCAACTTCTTTGGGACTTTCTGAGATTTCTGGACTTCCTGGATGTCTATTTTCTTTGCCAGATTGGGGAAGTTATCCTTTATTATTTTCAAATAAGTTTTCAACTTCTTGCTCTTCTTTTTCTCCTTCTGGCACCCTTCCGATTCAGATTTTGGAAAGTTAAAGTTGTCCTAGAGGTCCCTAAGCCTCTCCTCATTTTTTGGAATTCTTCTTTCTTCATTCTGTTCTGGGTGAATGTTTATTTCTATCTTCTTTTCCAAATCACTGATTTGAGTCCTGGTTTCCTTCCCTTCACTGTTGGTACACTGTATATTTTTCTTTATTTCACTTTTCATAGCCTTCACTGTTTTCTCTATTTTATGACCATACTCAACCATTTCTGTGACCAACCTGATTGCCAATGTTTTGAACTCTCTTCATTACTTATTTCTATTTTTGCAGTTTTGATCTATTCTTTCATTCGGTCCTTATTTCTTTGTCTTGATTCACTTGTTACATCATAATGGTAGAGTCTTAGGCATTTTCCATGGCAGGGTGACCCACATTACTGCATTGTGGCACTGTATGTCAGGGAGAGGTCAGAGAGGGAACAATGCTGCTTGCTCAGCTCTCATCTGCTTTCGGTCACTTCCCCTGCTACCAAGAAGCAAATTGGGCCCTTCTGGTACTGATTCTTGGGTGGGTGGTTTTGTGTATGTTCTAGGACCCTGTGGGTCTCTCCAATGAACTCTCCTCTGAGGCTGGGAGTTTCTCCTGCTGCTGCAACCCCCTTAGGTTTTTATAGCTGGAGGTTTTGAGGCTTTCTTTCCCTGCACTTGAACTCTGGGTTGTATGGACTGTCTTGCTCCCCTGTTGTTCTTCCTGGTTTATCCTCACACAAATATGGAACTGCCTGGTCTGCCAACCACTGTCTTGCCCACCCAGGTCTGCTAGCCACCATCTTGCACACATCCTCTCTGCCCGGCTGCTTGTCTCCACCTCTCCTATTAGTCTGCGTGAATGTTTTTTCTTTAACTCTTTGGTTGTCAGACTTCCATATAGTTTGATTTTTCTGGCAGTTCTGTTTATTTTTTGTTTTTAAATTAGTTGTTTTCCTTCTCTGGGTTGTGCAAGAAGTCAAAGTGTATCTGCCTATGCCTCCATCTTGGCTGAAACCCACATACTTGTTTACATAATTTAAATGCTACATAATTTATGTAATCCTTCGGTATTGAAATGCATACAGTTAATTTAAGTGAAAGTTAAACTACAGATAGAATTTAACCTTAGCTTAATTTATGATTAAATCAATAAGTTGAGGTGAAAATTTTTGTTTTTAAAACAACTATAAATTTAAAATACATTGAGGTGAAAATTTTTAATTACTGTTTTTGTTTAATTTGTTTGAAATTTTAATATACTCATGACCATTTTCTCCCTGACAAATGTGGATTTTTTTCTTTTTTTAGGATTCTTTTATTATTATTATTATTTATTTAAATTGCTGTTGTTGTACCAAATGTGGCTTTTCAAGTGAGCAAACTGAGCCTGAAGATTAGTGGTCTGAGTAAAGTCAAAAGTTAAAATCTGTGTCAGGTGTACACTTAGTCCTAATCTTGTGCTCTCTATGAGTCACATAATCTCCAAAAATCTGAGTTTTTACATAAGCAAATTTACAAATATGGGAGCCATTCTCTACTATTATTAATACTCTAAGTAACAGAGTAATAACAGAAATCTGTTGGTCCATTTTAATCAGTAAAAAATAATACTTAGAGAATTGACACTTTTTATAGGTAATAATTTACATTTAACACAGTTCAAAACATGTTTTTATGATTGGCTTGGCATTGCAATCTTATAAATAGTAGTAGTAGTAACAGCAGCAGAAATTATTATTATTGTAGTAGTATTTGTTCCACATTCGCAGATGAGGAAAACTGAGTTTTGAGGAATTTCATGGGTATGATTACAGGCTCCAAAGTAATATAATCAGGGTTTGATTTACAGTTCCACTATTTATTAGCTGTCTGACTTTGGTCAATTTATTTAAATCTCCACACATCCATGTTTCTTTCTTTTTTTTATTATTATTCAAGTACAGTTTTCTCATTTCCCTCCCACCACTCCCTCCTGCACCACCCATCTCCACCTCCCACCCTTGATACTACTCCACTTTGGCTTTGTCCATGTGTCTTTTATACATGCTTCTATGAATTATTAAATTATAACAGTATTATCTCAGAGAGTGAGTATTACATAAATCAATATACAAAAAGTGCTTGGAAAAGAACCCAGAATTTAAAAAGTGCTTAATAAGTACTAAATATTCTCCTCCTCCTTATTATTCTTGTTATTATCAAGATTATTGTTATTATTTTCATTAATATTATATAGTCAATGCAATACTTTCCAGGATTTAAATTTAACCCTCAGTGGTGTTAAAGTGCACAGACGTAAACATCTACATTGAGTACTTCACTAATTATTCAGATTATGTTTGTTTAAATATTCATAAATCTATTTATATGGTCTTACCCATTAACTTTTGAAAACTATTTTTGAAATGTGTTTTGATAAGACAAGTACTTTTATTTTAAGAGAAATTTAAGACCAATAAAATTATAAAACACAACATTTCTAGAACTCTATTCATACTAAATGTTCTTACTATTTCAAATTCTACCACTGAAGTACTACAAAATATAGTAATATTTAGTTTTGTGCTTGCAATTATTCAAGTTGAGAGTTTGACTGATATTGATTACTTAAAACCATATGTAAAAATTTTAGTGTATTTTTAAAAATAAAACACTCTGAAACATATTTTAGAAAATTCTGATTTTGATTTTTTAAAAATATCAGTTGAGACTTGGTTGTAAAGTATACTACAATAAAAACTAATGTTTTCAGTTAAAAGCTTTTAAGCTAAGAATTTGAAGTGGGGTATGTCTTATAACATTTTTAAAATTTAGTACTAATGGAATTAATAATTTGATTAGTGTTATTGAATTATTAGTGCAATCAATAAATGATTCTCAATTGTGCATAAATTTACATCTATTAAGAGATATTTTTCCAAGTAAAAACCATCCATTTCTCCTAAAAAAAAAAAGTCCTACATGTTTACTGAAATAAAGAACAAACTGACAGTAACCAGAAAGGATAGGGGAAAGGGATAACAGGGGGTAATAGGGGAAGGGCCACCAAGAAACATGTATAAAGGACACATGGATAAAGCAAAGGGGGGTGGTTTGAGTGATGGAGGCAGGGATGATTGGGGCAAGGGGGTGTGGTGGGGTGAAAATGGAGACAACTGTACTTGAACAACAATTAAAAAGGAACTATTCCAAAAAAAAATCAGAGGCCATACATATTAACTTTAGTAATGTTAACCAGTACTCATTATACAGCAAATGGAAAATTTTGTACAATTAAAAATAACCCAAAATGCATTCTCTAAAATTAACTTCCTTTTGATGTAGACAGCATAATAACTTTGATTACTATTTCTCTATTAATGCAACTTCTGTCATCTAAAAGATACTTTCTGCCCTGGCTGGTATAGCTCAGTGGATTGAGCACGGGCCTGTGAACCAAGGGATCCCAGTTCGATTCCCAGTCAGGGCACATGCCTGGGTTGCAGGCCAGTTCCCTGCAGGGGATGCACAAGAGGCAACCATACATTGATGTTTCTCTCCCTCTCTCCCTCTCTCTTTCCCTTCCCCTCTAAGGATAAATAAATAAAATGTTTTTTAAAAAAAGATACTTTCTGAAGGCACAAAACATTATTTATGAATGGGTGTTGATTAGTAATAACATACTAAAGAGTTTGTCGGATACAATTTGAAATGTGATTACTTAAGCAAAAATTAACATTAAAAGATAAAAACATTCTATACAAATTTTACATTAAATTGTCATTTTAGTTCCAAAAATGTCAATACACAATGTCATAATTATTATTTTGAAAGAAATGTTTTAAAAGTCATTTTCTCCTCATATACTTGTTAATATATGAGATTTAATAACATTAGGAGATTACAATTCATTCCTGGCAAACCATGTCAGTGGTTATTTGAGAAGTGAATTTTATTTCAAAATTAATATTAGATAACTATTAATGCATTAGAACATTAAAATAAGCATGCTTTAGCCTCCTATTTTATAATGGAAACTGAACCTGGGAGATATAGCCCAAATTTCAAACAGTCTCAATAAATATATGCACGAATTCTCTTGGTGTTTGGTGACATGATAGTCTTGAGTGAGAATACACAGACATATAAAGACATAACAGAGATGAGTACATGTTGGTTACTAGCATGTTCAAACTTCCCGAAGTAAATTTTATTTCAGAGATGTCACATAGAATTAAAACAATATTAATATTAATTAATTGAGCACAGTGAGATATGCATAGGATTCTAATCTATTCTTTAAAATGTCAGTATAGTTGAAAAGATCAAAATCAGTACTTTAGTAACATTTTATCAAAATTACTTTAAAAGTAGTTTTGGAAATAGGTTATTTTCTCTTGCAAGAAAAATTGTTATCCAAGAGTTATGAAATATTTTAAGTAACATGGACTTCATAAAATACTAAGAAATAGTTATTTTATTCAAATGTGACTTATATCCTTAACTTGTAAAATATAATACATTTAAAATTTAATTGAGTAAGAATTCAAAGGGCTTTTATGTAATAGATATAATATTTGAAGAAGTAGACAAGTAAAATCAAGTTTAATTATAATAAGGAGATGATGTTACAAGACCACTTTATTTTTTTAATGCACATCTAATTTAATCATATTAAAATATCCCTTTTATTATAATCTTAATTATACATTTGTCCATTCATTCAGAAAGTATTCATTGAAAATGTACTGTTTTCAGCACATATTATGCACTCTTCTGAAATGGCCTTTGAAGTCAAAGAATTTATATGCTTTATTATGTAAGCAAAATATATAGATATAGGTGATTTTTAAAAGGCAGCAATATCAAATGTATAGGAAAGCTTAAAGAGTGTCATCTAGATAAATAGTCAGCAGTCATAGAAATGATAGCCTGAAGTTTGAATATACAGATGGGGATAAAAAAGAGCGAAAGTGCATGTTGAGGTCTACCATTTTCAAACTTCATGAAGCAAATTTTGTTTCAAAGATACTAAGTAGAATTAAACATAATATTAATGTTAAAAATGTTGGAATTAATCTATAGATAAGTTAGAGGTTTTGAGATTTTTAAGAAAAGTAGTAAATATTATGAAAGCAATAGTTTAAGATGATACAGAAGATATGCGAAATTGGAGAGTAGGTACAACAACAACTGCAAACATGGAGATCAGCCAAACAATGATCTAGATCTGAGGAAATGAAGTGTGTCAGAAGAAAGAGGAAAGAAAGAATGGAAGTTTTGATATTGTTATAGAAAATAGCCTGGTCATATTTGTATAAGAAGATAAGGTAAGGAGATTGTATAATATCCACAAACTTTCTATTTATTGCATGGAATACAATTTCTGTCCTTAAGATTTCTGCAATCTCCAGAATCTATCAGCTGAAAATTGTATAATAGAGCACATTTTTACAAAATCATGAGGCGAGGAAAAAGTTGAAAGGGAAATTTTGACAGAAATTTTCAGTCTAGAAATTTTAGAATTCTATTCTATCATAAATTTTACAAATATTATCTGTGAGAGGCAACATTAAAAATATGTCTGCATTGGTTTACCTATTATTATCTATCAATTAACTAATAGTCATTAGTTGGTTTGACTGTTTCCTCTTTCTTTTTTAAATATCTTTTTATAAATTACTGTTTTGACTTAATTGTCAAATTGATTATGTGTGCTAGGGCAGTGTAAACACAGAACAAAATATTTATACCTGTATGTGCTTATTCCATGCAGTAGGGTAAAGAATAGGTATCATGGAGAAGATAAAAAAGCAGCATAATTCTCCAAAGGATGGAAGAAACAAATTTTGAGAATGTTAGTATATTCTTCTATGTTGGCATAATCAGGACATATTTTAATCTTTCTCATGTTTATATTTTCCAAAATATATAAAATAACATGCATTTTTAATGTCAAGATGGGAAGAATTAGATTGATAAACAATTATGTGGAAACAGTGGTCAAAGTTCTGTGCATTTCCTATAATTTCAAATTGCCTTCAGTAGAAAATTAAAATTTGGCAATTGAGCATTCTGCTTGTTTTACATTTTAAAAAGCCCTGGATGGTGTGGTTCAGTGGATTGAGTGCCTGACTGTGAACCAAAGGGGCAGTGTGCTGGTTCAATTCCTAGTCTAGGGCGCAAGCCTGGGGTGCAGGCCAGGTCCCCAGTAGTGGGCATGCACAAGGCAACCACATAATGATGTTTCTCTGGGGAAAATGGAGACAACTGTACCTGAACAATAAAAAAAAGACAAAAATACAGTATTATACTTTTGAAAAAGAAATTATTATGTCAATTTTTACTTGACTTCATAACATGGAGAGGAATCATATGTTAACATTGTTCAAAGCATGCAGTTGGACTTCTGGGCTAACTGCCAATTCCTATTAGAATTATTTTCCCCTCAAACCCTAGTTCAAGTATGCATGATATCACAATGCATTTAAATAGTAGCACAAGTAGGAACTATCAGACAATCCCCCTCTCTTTATCCTCCTGTTACGTTGAGTACTAATGATATTTAATATTTAAGTACTGCATGTAATTCTGGAACCCTGCCAACTAGGGGTAGGTAATATATGAAACTAAGAAGGAAGAGTGGTCAATGGTGATTAAGTTAAAATCAGAACCTAAGTCAGCATTCCCTTTTTTGGAGCAGTTCTACATCATGTTCATGATTAAGCTTTAATAACAGCAGAAAGCTTCTCAGATAAAGAGCAAGCAGGGCTATAGCACAAGCCTCACTACCTATGTTACACTTCTAAATGTAGTATTTTGACATATATATATATATATATATATATATATATATATATATATATATATTATCTGAGATGAACTGCAAAAAAATAGGCATAGGATAAGTTGACCTGAACCAGGGAATCAGGTACTTGGGAATTTCCTGGAGAGGACATGCACTTGGGCTTAATAAAAGAAGAAATGTAGGATTCTAATTCCAGGGAGGTCATAGAGAATGGTAATGAAGCACACATTAAGTTCATGTTTTTTCTCACTTCTTATTCTTTAGGAAGATACTAGTTGTTCTTTTTAGTGGAGGATCTACTTGTCCCACTCCCATAGCAGAAGCTATTTTAATCTGTGACACTCTGGGGTCATTTCTTAGCTTGTCTTTGTAATTCTGTATTAATGCATATATTTCCTAAACTGTGATTATTTATTAAGACCTGAAGGTTTCACTACTAGATATGCATGATTAGATACTATCAACATCTCTCAGGCCTGGAGAGGTTATAAATATAGATAAATATTATATAAAATACAGCTAAATTATTTTCTGCAATTGTTTCCAAAATAACTTTAAAACTGCATGCACATAATTTAAAATACGGGCACAAGCAAGAGGGGAGTTTGTGGAAAGCTTATCAATACAACTACAAACAAAAGATCAGTGTCCTATTTCAAGCTTGTTATTTAATTAAAATTATTTACATCAAAATGTCTTTAGAATTGAAAAAAATAGAATATGAATATAAGGTTGTTTCTCACAACACATAAACTTTCAACTATGAGACATGAAATACTTTCATGGAAGTGTTAGTTCTCATTATTAGGTCAGATTATATTAAATTTCAACTGCAATCATTATCCAGAGCTAGAGAATACTGGGAATTAAATGTTTCATACACATCCTACTATTTACTTGGAGATTGAATGTCTACAATGATTCATTAAAGATGACTCTTTGGAACTGTTTCTCACTGGTGGGCCTATGACTCCTGATAGCCAAAAGATCATTATAATCAACATATTTCCAAATATTGCCAAAGAGTATATGCATACACACAAAAACAGACATATGCTTATATGTATTACATATATAATATGTGCTACAAACATTTTGAAAATAAATGTATATAAGTATAGGGAGATTTGTAATAAATGTATGGGAGATAAAGAGCATAGTAATTAAGAATGCAACTTTAAAAAAAATAAAAACATAAAGTCCTGCCTGGTGTGGCTCAGTGGACTGAGCACTGGCCTGCAAACCAAAGGGTCAAGGGTTCAATTCCCAGTCAGGGCACATGCCTAGGTTGCAGGCCAGGTCCCCAATAGGGGGCACAAAAGAGGCAACCACACATTGCTGTTTTTCTCTCTCTCTTTCTCCCTCCCATCCCCTCTGTCTACAACGAAATAAATAAAATCTTAAAAAAAAAAAAAGAATGCAGCTTTTATTAGTCAGAATGCCTTGAATCTTTGCTCTACCGGTTAAAATGTGGGATTTTCTTACTACTAAGTACAATTACCTAATCACTCATTGTCCCAAGTTTGTCATCTATAAATTAGGTAATACTCATATACCTACACTTAATATTCAGGGTTATTGTGAGGAATAAATGAGATAATACAAGAAAAATACTTAAAACTATTGCCTGGAATACAGTAAAAAGTCAATAAATGTTGAAAGATAATGACAAAGAAGAGGAGGAAAAAAACAAAGAGAAGTAGAAGAGGTAGGAGTGAAGAGGGGGAAAGAAAAAATGTCACCCTTAGCAAAAATTCCTTACTTTGAGATGGAAAATAATACCCATGGACATGAACAACAGTGTGGGAATAAACTGTGGGAGCAGGGGGTAGAGTAGGCGGAGGAGGGCAAAAGGGAAAAATTGGGACAACTGTAGTAGAATAACAATAAAAATGATTAAAAATAAAAATAATTACAAAAATGAATACTTCATTTTGGATTATAAACCTTTTCCAGCTCTCTTGAATTTAAGTTGAAGAAAAACATAAAACTAGCTGTTAAAATGACCAAGATTCTCTCAAATGTATATTTATTATTTACTGCTCACTTATGTCCAAAATTTAAAAGAGGAAATCACTCCTATGGAAAGAAGCAGATTTGGATCCAATTTGAATATGAACTGACTGAAAATGAGTGAAAGAATTTAGTGATATTCTGTGATATTCTGAATGATCAGGATATCATAGTTAAAAAATAAGCACAGTCCTATTAGTTAGTTATTCTAATGTGAACAAGTGATAGGCTATTAAGCAACACATTAGTTAACAGTGAATTAATGTGATAATATCTAGAAAGAAATTGTATCATTTTTTATTTCAGATATTTCAATTATGTATCTATTTCTGGCTAAACCCTAAGACAATAACTTAAAAATCTTAATTATATGTTCTTTTACCTACAATTTTGTAATTAATTAACTGTTTATCTTAGTGTGAGAAAATAGAATTTCACTTTTCTTTTAATTTCTTTACTCATAGTTCCCAAATTCTGCCTCTATGAACAGGCATGCTTAGTAGGTATGACTCCTTCATAGAAAAAGTGAAAGTATAATTTTCATCTGTAAAAACCTTACAATGGTTTCACTAAGATTTTCCTGAGCAAATCTGTTGGAATACACTATTGATTTAAGAACATAAGGATCCTTCTTAAATAGTGTTTGTAATAATGTCCAGAACCCATAAATCTTTACAAATAGCCTACTTTTACAAAAGCATCTTTTTACAAAAATGTATACAGTTTGAAGAGATAAAAGCTGCCAAAGCGAGGGCATACCTCTGGAAAGTTGTCTGGGGAAAGAACAAGTATGTTTACAAAAGAAATAAATTAAATTGGTCTCTACTTCCCTGTTCTGTTTTACTTAGGAAAAAAATCAAACCTCATTAGTTATGATATACTTTTAAATTGGTCACCACATCATAGCAAATAGTAGAACACGATTAAACATTATTTTAGGGACTTTGTCTGTTTGTAATAAGAAGAAACTCCCCTATAAGAACATCTCTAAATACCAGCTTGAAGATATAGATATAGTAATCCACATATGATATGCTACTGAAGCACACAACTTTTTGTAAAAATACCTTAATTATGTAAATGGAGGGGGGAGAAACATAGCCAAATACCAATATATTACACTGAAAGTAAGGATGTGTAAGTTCATTTACAAGGAAAGAAAAAACAAAAATTAATAAAAAAGTATACAGGCAATGATGGATGCATAGTCTCACAGCTATTCACATTTTACTCTTTTTTGGCCACACCTATCAGAACTCAACTGAACTAGGTCTGAATGCAAGGAATAACTCCATAGAAAGAACTTACAAGAGAGAGCACATCCTTATTCATGACAATTTAAAACCTCCACTGTGGTATATACTACTGATATCAGTGAACTGATTTCAGCTTAGTTTCATTTTACTTAGAAAAGCATAAGAAAATTACATTTGCCAGACCAAGTCCATTGGATCTCAATAATGTCAAATTTTCTATGTGCCCATAATAATTAATTCATCCATCCATCATTCATAAATATATTTAAATTCCTTTTCAACTTATTCTTAAGCTAGGTCATAATCCTGAATAAGTTTTGTACCTATTAAAAAGTAATAAATGTTTATATTTATTTGGTCCTGAAAGAGACCAAAGAAGCCACAGAAGTTTGGGGTTTTGGAGAATTTGCTGAAATTTCCAATCAATATGTCCATACGTCTCATTATGATAGATTATGTAAAAATACCCTTGCTAATTCTCCTTCCTTATAAAAGTCTCTCCAACATGTTAAAATCTTCAGTTATTTTTTTCTGAGATTCTCTTCATTTAAATAAATTTTTACTCTATTTCTTTATTGAATTCTGCCAACTTCAATAAATTATAAGTCTCTAGTTATAAATATACTGTGGTTTTAGAACTTATACACCTGTTTCTCTCTAAAATTCTTCCCGATGAGGCCCACAATGTTTTTAGAAGTACTTTGGACCAGTGTCTTTAAGAAAATGACAAGTAGATTATCTTTTATCTTAACTTAGTAAAACAGATACAACTTTCATGCCCCTGGTACCCACCTATGCCTGTTTTAACATATTTATTGTTTTGATCTTATAAATATTTTTCTGAGATTAGTTCTATATGTTTAGTGTTTTTCCTACTAAGAGGCACTTCATGGCACATATATCTCCATATCATATAATAAGGGACTGTTCAAGTCTTTTAAAATGTATTTGTCTTAAACTACTGAGAGTAACAGCTGAATAAAAAACTATAGCTTTTTATAAGGAAAAAGAAAATGTTAAATGCTCAACAAGATTGGTATATGCTGAAAAAACAAACAAAATATAACTAATCTAGTCAGCAATCCAGGGACAATACTAGCTATGAACTAGTATCCATTACTAAGTTTTCAAAAAGTTTGATTCAGTTTTTCTTTTTATATATTAATCACAATGAAGATATGTGCTTGAGCAATATATTTTAAATTCTCTGGGCCTCAGTTTCCTCATTTAAATAATTAGGGGATTTAATTATAATCTCTAACTTCCTTTAGAATAGATACTTCCAGTCTGATTTTTCAATAGCAATTTAAGATCTCTTCCCCCCTCAATCTCTTCTGAAAATTGTTCCCATATCAAAGGTGTTTTAAATATTAATGAGAAAATATTACTACCTTAAGCAGTCATATTTATCTCTAAATTACTTTTAAATATTTTGAAAATGTCTTTTAAGTTACCAAGACAGACATCTTTCTTTAAATTCCTTGGGGTAATGCAAAAACCCAGTACTAGTTCACTGAACATCTTTTATGGCCATGCTCAGAGATCCCTATCATAAGACCCAGTCTCTCTATTTACTGAGTAGCATAAAGGTCTACAAAGGGTCATGGCACAGTATTTGTACATATAATTTCCATTCTTTTGCTTTTATGTAGCATTGCATGTTTTCAAATGAACTTATTTAAAACTTGATCCCCACACCTGAAATTGTTATAAACTGCTCAAATCATATGGGGGACTTAATTAAAATTTAAAGATTGAAGAATGTAAAATTGTGAGAATTGAAATGTAATTGAACATAATTTTTAAATTGAAGAATATAACCTTTGAGCTGAAAATTTATGTATACAAATGGACAAGAAATAAACACATTTGTGTACATTTTAGTAGTGGAGTTATTGATGGCCTTAAAATATATTATTCCAGTTTTTTATAAATAATGTTTCATAGTTTTACAAATAAATATATGTAGTGGCATACATGAATTAAAGATTATTTTCCAGTGCTGTATTAGTATATGATAAACAGATAAATGAATGAATGAATGGATGGAGGGAAGATGGATGCATGTATGTTTTATTGTGGTTTGAAAGCTTTGCCTTAGGTACATGGAGATAAAACTTAGCTTTCAGGCTATTTTGTTAAGCTAATATCAAGGACTCATTTCCTGCATCTCTGCTGACTGTAAAAGTTGTACTGTCAAGGTTGTCATTATTCTCTCTTGAGTTAGAATCCAAGTTACCTCAGCAGTGACTTATCCGTATGCCTAGAAAATAATTAAAAAATAATAGTTTGGGAAACAGAGGACTAGAGCAAACCCAAAGATACCAGTTAGAAGTAATACCAGAGTTTATGAAACTGATGACATTATTGTGGAAAAAGTAGTTATAAATAGCTGAGGGAATGCTGGCTGCTGAATAATTGCGTGGACTAGAAAACTACCTAAAAATTTAATTGTAAAGCTTTATGAGCAGTGAAGTATATAGTGGTTTAGAGCAAATCCTTCGGTAAAAATTCCCTGAACAACAACTGCTAAATCTTATATATTGTTACTCATCATCTGCTATTTTCTAGATTTTCAACTGAGTTGCAAG
>PVKU01014838.1:0-21053 GCA_004027475.1 Anoura caudifer | reverse complement strand
GAGTTTGCTGTCTTTTTACTGTTCATATTTTTTATCTTCTTTTTCTTAGATAAGTCCCTTTAACATTTCATATAATAAGGGCTTGGTGATGATGAACTCCTTTAACTTGACCTTATCTGAGAAGCACTTTATCTTCCCTTCCATTCTAAATGACAGCTTCACTGGATAGAGCAATCTTGGATGTAGGCCTTTGATTTTCCTGACTTGGAATACCTCTTTCCAAGCCCCTTACCTGTAAGGTCTCTTTTGAGAAATCCCCTGACAGTCTGATGGGAACTCCTTTGTAGGTGACTGTCCCCTTATCCCTTGCTGCTTCTAGAATTCTCTCCTTCATTTGAACCTTGGTTAATGTAATTATAATGTGCCTTGGTGTGTTCTTCCTCGGGTCCAACTTCTTTGGGACTCTCTGAGCTTCCTGGACTTCCTGGAAGTCTATTTCCTTTGCCAGATTGGGGAAGTTCTCCTTTATTATTTGTTCAGATTAGTTTTCCACTGGTTGCTCTTCTTCTTCTCCTTCTGGTACCCCTATAATTCGGATGTTGGGACGTTTCAAGATGTCCTGGAGCTTCCTAAGCCTCTCCTCATTTTTTTGAATTCTTGTTTCTTCCTTGTTTTTTGTTTGGTTATTTCTTTCTTCCTTCTGGTCCACTCCATTGATTTGAGTCCCAGTTTTCCTCCCATCTCTGTTGGTTCCCCATTCACTTTTCTTCAATTCACTTAGTGTAGCCTTCATTTGTTCATCTAATTTGTGATCAAAATCAACCAATTCTGTGAGCATCCTGATCACCAGGGTTTTGAATTGTGCATCTGATAGGTTGGCAATCTCTTCATCGCTTAGATAAATTGGCTCTGGGGCTTTGATTTGTTCTCCGGTTTGAGACATTTTCATTTCTGGGTTTTTGTTTGTTTGTTTGTTTGTGCTTGTTTTTTTGTTTTGTTTTTGGTTTTTTTTTTTTTTTTTGGTCTAGTCGTGGCTGTTAGGTAGTGAGGGGTGGAGCCTTAGGTGTTCCACAGGGCAGGACAGCTCAGTCACTGGGTAGTGACACTGTATGTGGGGGTGGGGTCTGAGAGGAGACAATGGTGCTTGCTCTGCTCACTCTCGGATTCCACTCCCTTGCACCGCTTCCCCTTTTCCTGGATTAACTGAGCGTGAATGTGGGACCACCCAGTCAACCAGCTGCCTTGTGCAGCCTCACTGGTTCTGCACAGTTGCCACCCTGTGCCCAGGTTCTGCTAGTCGCCCCCTATGCACCTGGGGGCTGCCAGCCACTGCTGCCTGCATGGCCGGTCTGCACCTCTGCTTTTTCCTGCTGCGACTCCGTCCCTCTTACTGGTCTGGATGAATGGTTGTTGGACTTCCAAACAGTTTGATTTTCTGAGTTCTGGTTGTTTTCTTGTTTCTAAATCTTTGTTGTTCTTAATTTTGGTTGTGATAGGAGGCACAGTGTGTCTGCCTACACCTCCATCTTGGCTGGAAGTCCTATTTTTGACATTGTTTTTTAACTTTGTTTTATTGTTGACACTATTACAGATGTCCCCATCCCCCTCATTTGCCTGCCTCCACCCAGTCCTGCCTCCCTTCCCTCTGGCCATCACTGCTCTGTCATCTGTATATATGTGTCAGGCATACAGGTTCTTTGGCTGACCCCTTAATACTTCTGTTGATTGTTCCTTATGCATCTTCCACTTTCTCTCTAATAATATTCTTGTGACTGTCATTGTTTTCTACATACTTTTATTATATTACCCGAAACTATTTAAATATCTATTTGAAATCTTTATAATAGGCTGAACATACCTTGATGCAGGAACCATTATATTTGTTTCTGATTTCTATTCACTAAGAGAACATTTGTTCCACTACAGGGCCTTAAACAAATAGTTGCTATGTTTGTGTGTGTGCATTTAATATTTACTAGGTGTGACTACAGACACAGTTTTTCTTTTTTGATGCATTATTTTGTATGTTACTTACAATTTTCCAAATTTCTTTTAAAGATGGTGGGTTTTGAAACAGAATGTACATATATATGCACATACTCTAAGATGGATGTATTCTTTTTAGTTAATGTTCAACACACTAAAGTGTAAAGATTTACATTTAATCATTTAAAGATCTTATTTAATTTCACATAATACATCATTAATAAAGTCAGAGAGGTACCTCATCTAGGGCTATTTGAAATGGAAGAACAAATATCAGAAACACCATGACATTTGTCACTGGTTTAAATGTGAGATATGGAAGAATTTTCAATAGGTTCCAATAAAGTTGTGAGCATCTCCATTAAAATTCTGCTTGAGTATTTAAAACCACCTGTTTGTGCATTCAATTTCTCATGTTACACACATAAATGTGAGTTTTTGCAAGCAAAAACAGATGCAGTCCTAAAATGTGTCAGCACATTTTCAAAAACCAACTGAAAATGTGTCCTCAGATGTCTCCAGACTTTGTTATAACATATCAGTAAGCTGTATAAATTGGTTTCTTGAATATACATTAATGCAAATTATAAGGCCAGGAAAACACCACACTAAAGAATGGCAAAATTTCACAAAATGTAACTCCCTTCTTAGGAAAGAACTAAAGAGAACAAAGTTATGCTGGCACTTTTCTCCTAGAGTGATCTTGGAAGTAAAGATAGCTCATAAGAAGAAAAGTTATAGAGCTTAAAATCATTTACAGATAGTCCACCACCTCTTTCCCTCAAATATACCAGCTGATATTGCCTGAAGTGAAGAAGGTGTAACAACTGTAGTTTATTTTATTTTATTTTATTGTTTTATTTTATTTTACTGTTGTTCAAGTGTTGTTGTCTCCATTTTTTGCTACCACTGTTCAAGCCCCACCCACCCCCACTTCACACCCTCAATCCTTCCCCTCTTTGGCTTTGACCATAGGTCTTTTATACATGTTCCTTGATGACCTTTCCTCTATTTTCCTACATTATCCCTCTCTCTCCTCCCCTCTGGTAACTGTCAGTTTGTTCTTTATTTCAGTGTCTCTGGTTCTATTTTACTTGCTTGTTTGTTTTGTTCATTATTTTCCACTTATAGGTGAAATCATATGGTATTTGTCTTTTATTGCTTGACTCTTTCACTTAGCATGATGCTCTCAAGTTCCATCCATGCTGTCGCCAAGGGTAGGAGCTCCTTCTATCTTTCAGCTATGTAGTATTCCATGGTGTAAATATACCACTCTTTTTTGATCCACTCACTTACTGATGGGCACTGAGATTGCTTCCAGCATTTAGCTATTGTAAACTATGCTGCTATGAACATTGGGGTGCATAGATTCTTTTGAATAGGTGTTTCAGGATTCTTAGGGTATAATCCCAGCAATGGAATTGCTGGGTCAAAAGGCAGTTGCATTTTTAGTTTTCTGAGGAATTTCCATACTGTTTTCCACAGTGGCTGCACCAGTCTAAATTCCTTCAACAGTGCACTAGAGTTCCCTTTTCTCCACAACTTGGCTAGCACTTACCATTTGATGATTTGTTTATGATGGCCATTCTGAGTGGTATGAAGTAGTATCTCATTGTGGTTTTAATTTGCATCTCTCTGATGGCTAGTGATGCTGAGCATCCTTTCATATGTCTCTGGATCCTCTGTATGTCCTCCTAGGAGAAGTATTTGTTCAGGTTCTTTGCCCATTTTTCAATTGGATTGTTTGTCTTCCTAAAATGGAGTTGTGTGAGGTTTTTTTTTTTTTTTTTTTTTTTTTACATATTTTGGAAGTCAAACCCTTGTCCAAGGTACCATTGGCAAATATATTTTCCTATATAGTTGGTTCCCTTTTCATTTTGTTGATGTTTTCTTTAGCTGTGCAGAAGCTCTTTATTTTAATGAAGTCCCATTTATTTATTCTTTCTTCTTGTCCCTTGCTCAAGCAGACATATCAGTTAAAATATTGCTGCATGGAATATCTGAGATTTTCCTGCCTATATTTTCCTCTATGACTTTTATGGTGTTATGACTTATATTTAAGTCTTTTACCTATCTCAAGTTTATTTTTGTGTATGGTATAAGTTGGAGGTTGAATTTCATTTTTTTTTTTTAGTGTAGCTGTCCAGATCTCCTAACACCATTTGCTGAAGAAGCTATTTTTACTCCATTTTATGCTTCTGTCCCCTTTGTCAAATATTAATTGATCATAGAGATGTGGGTTTATTTCTGGGCTTTCTACTTTGTTCTATTGACCTATGTGTCTGTTCTTATGCCAGTACCATACTGTTTTGATTACCATGGCCTTGTAATATAGCTTGATGTTAGGTATTATGATTCCTCCTACTTTTTTCTTCTTTCTCAAAATTGCTGTGGCTATTTGGAGTCATTTAGGTTTCTATATACATTATTGAAAGTTTTGTTCTATATCTGTGAAATATGTCACTGGTATTTTAATAGTGATTGTGTTGAATCTATAAATTGCTGTGGGTAGTATGGACATTTACATGATGTCAATTCTTCCAATCCATGAACATGGTATATGCTTCCATTTATTTGTGTCTTCCTTAATTTCTTTCTTCAGTGTTGGGTACTTTTTTGAGTACAGGTCTTTTACCTCCTTGATTAGGTTCATTCCTAGGTACTTTATTTTTCTTGTTGCTATAGCAAATGGGACTTTTTCCCTGATTTCCATTTGTCATATTTTGTTGGTGGTGTACAAAAATGCCTTTGATTTCTGAATATTGACTTCATATCCTGCCGCTTTACCAAATTCACGTATTAGGTACATTCAGTTTCTTATGTACACTATCATGTCATCTGCAAACAATGACAGTTTTATTTCCTCCTTTCCAGTTTGGATGCCTTTTATTTCCTTTTCTTGTCTGATCACTGTGGCTAGGACTTTCAATTCTATGTTAAATAGAAGTAGTGAAAGCAGACATCCTTGTGTTTTTCCTGATCTTAGTGGGAAAGCTGTCAGTTTTTGCCCATTGAGTATGATGTTCGCTATAGGTTTTTCATCTATGGCCTTTATGTTCAGGTATGATCCCTCTACTCCCACTTTGCTGAGTGTTTTTATCATAAATGGGTGCTGTACCTTATCAAATGCTTTTTCTGCATCTATTGGTATGATCATGCGACTTTTGTCTTTGCTTTTGTTTATGTGATGTATTACATTTATTGATTTGTGAATATTGTACCATCCTTGCATCCCTGGGATGAATCCTGCTTGATCATGATGTATGTATGATTTTTTTATTGTATTGCTGGGTGTGGTTTGCCAATATTTTGTTGAGGATTTTAGCATCTACATTCATCAGCATATTGGCCTGTAGTTTTCTTTGTTGTGTCTTTGTCTGGTTTTGTGATTAAGATGATGCTGGCCTCATAAAAAGTGTTTGAGAGTTTTCTGTCTTCTTGGATATTTTGGAATAGTCTGTGAAGGATAGTGGTTAGCTCTTCATCAAATGTTTTGTAAAGTTCTCCTGTGAAACCATTTGGTCCAGGGATTTTGTGTGCAGGGAGTTTTTTGATTATTGATTCAATTTCACCAGCCCTTACATGTTTGTTCAAGTTCTACTTCTTGATTCAGTTGTGGAAGATTATATTTTTCTAGAGATTTGTTCAGTTCACCCAGCTTTTCAAATTTCTTGGCATATAGTTGCTCATTTTAATTTCTTACAATCCTTTAGTTTCTGTGGTATTAGTTGTAATTTCTCCTCTTTTGTTTCTGATTTTATTTATTTGGGTCCTTCCCCCCCCCCCTTTTTTTTCTTCTTCAAGGACTATATCTTTTTCAGACCTGTATGGCTATAAATTTCTCTCTCAAGACTGCCCTTCACTGTGTCCCATAGATTTTGGACTGTTGTATGTTCATTTTCATTTGTTTCCAGACACTTTTTTGATTTTTCCTTGATCTCATTATTAACCCATTCATTGTTCAATAGCATGCTATTCAATCTCCATGAGTTTGAAAGTTTTTGAGTTTTTTTGTTGAAGTTGATTTCTAGTTTCAAGCCTTTGTGGCCTGAGAAAATGCTTGATATGATTTCAAATTTCTTGAATTTGTTGAAGCCTGTTTTGTGTCCTATCATGTGGTCTATCTTGAAAATGTTCCATGTGCATTTGAAAAGGATGTGCATTTTGCTTCTTTGGGATGAATGGTTCCATATATCAGTTAAGTCCATTTGATCTAATGGTGTCATTCAGTTCCACAATATCCTTGTTGATATTTTGTTTGGAAGATCTATCCATTGTTTACAATGGGGTGTTAAAATCCCCTACTATAATTGTGTTGCTGTCTATATCTTCTTGAAGTCCTCCAAGATTTTTCTTATATATTTGGGTGCTCCTTTATTGGTTGCATACATATTTACAGTATTTATTTCTTGATGGATACTTCCCTTGGGTATTATGAAGTGTCCTTCTGTGTCTCTTTTTATGGCCTTTGTTTTAAAGTGTATTTTGCCTGATATAATATTGCTACCCTATTTTTTTCCTGTCTGTTTGCTTGGAATATGTTTTCCAACACTTCACTTTCAGTCTGTCAGTCTTTTGTTCTGAGGTGGGTCTCATTTAGGCATATGTGTGGGCCATATTTTCTTGTACATTCAGCTACCCTATATCTTTTGATTGGAGCATTTAATCCATTCACATTTAAGGTTATTATTAATCAAGTCTTATTCATTGTCATTTTACTCACTTTGTGTTGTGTCCTTCTCTCTCTCATTCTTTTCTTCATCTTCTTAAAACAGTCCCTTTAGCATATATTGAAATGCTGATTTGGCAGAGGTGTATTCTTTTAGCCTTCTTTGTGTCTGGGAAACTCCTTATTTAACATTACATTTTAGCCTTGATATCATGAACCAACAAAGACAGTACAAAAACAAATATTATAGGACTATTTCTAACATATTTATTGACTAATATGGTACCTTGAATAATTGTCTTAAAAATATTAAGATCCTAAATTCTGGAACCTGTGAATATTACCTTATGTAGAAAATTGGAGTTATTTTATGTGGAAAAATATGAAGATTATTCTGGATTATCCATTTGGGCCTTGATTAATTTTCTATGGCTACTAAGACAAATTGTCATAAAATTGATGACTCAAAAAACAGAAATTTATTTCCTTATTGTTATGGAGGTCAAAAGTCCAAAATTGGTATCCTGGGCCACCGCCAAGGTGTTGGAAGGGTCTTGTTCTCTCTGATGGCATTAAGGGAAAATCTGTTCTTTGCCTTTTCCAGCTTTGGTGATTGGTGGCATTCCTTGATTAGTGGCTTGCACAAATATAAATATGTATGTTTAGGCAGGTTATTTATTCCCAATCACTGGGGAATGGGCAGTAACTGAATAAAATACTCAAATCTTTCAAATGCTTCTAAGTGAACATATTTTATTTTCTTTGCGGGTGCCTCTAGTGTTTACATGGATGGGCTGCATCTTATAACATCAAACATTTTTCTATATTCTTTCAAGCTCAAGAAGTCACCAGAGGAAGGTTCAGTTTTGTGAGATCTCTTGGGTTTCCATAGTCCACACTAACAGTTCTTCAACAATTGAAATACCTCTTTGGGTCCCAGATGTCTGATTGCTAAGTGATGGCTCTTTAAGTCCTTCTCTCTCAGGAATATTGATGCTTCTATAGATTCTGCCGGTGGAACATGGAACCTTAGTGACATCCTCTAAGTCTGGCATCCTATAATCTTTCTCTGTGCATGTGTTCACATTCATTCACAAGAAGTTCCATATTCATTTTTGAAGAACTGTTAAATTCTGAATGTGCTATTGCTTTCCATATTTTAAAGATTAACTTGGGAAATTATTGATCTTCACATTATTGCATTTTGTCATCTTCAAACGTGGATTATTTCTTCACTTTTCAATTATAGTTTTATGTCTTTTAACCACATCAAAATTAAAGATTTATTTATCAAAAAGGAAATATATCAAGTTATAAATTAAGTGGCAAACTGAATAGAGCTTTTTGTACTGACTTTATACAAAAAGGATTAAATCACAGATTTGGAATAGATTCTCCTCAATTTACAGACTTTTATACACAGCTGTCAAGAGAGTGTCTACCTAGTCAAAGTAAGACTTACAAGGCCTGAGCTTGAGGATTTTTTTGGTAAAACTAAAAAAATATATCTTTAGTTGTAGATTTTAATTTATATATCTAGAGCCTTCCATGTGTAGATGCCCTAGAACTATATATTCCTACCTGTGCCCCCCTGCTTCCTTCCTTTTTCTCACAGTCTCTCCATCACTACTTTAAGAGAGACCATTGGATATGAGTTTCATCAAGAATCTGGACCTTGCTCATGTCCATTTCCAACAAAAGCGCAGGTGAACATCAACTTTTAAATCTTGGGCCTTAATTCCTATAAGGTCATTAATATTACTCTCTCTGTCTTTCTCCCCCCGCCCCCCTGCCTTTCCATGGCTTGAAACCATGTCATTTTTCCATCTATACCTCTTGGTCAATAATCAATAAACAAATACCTTCTACCATAAATTTTGGCATCCCTTTGTACTAGATAAAGTCTGGCTTTTACATGCTGCTGCTTCCCCTAGCAGCTGTCTTGGGAGGGGTTGTTTCTGTTCCATGTCTTTTGTATTACTCAACTGCAACTGCCTAAGACAGAATATATAACCATCAAATATTTATTGAATAAAATTTTCAAGGGATATAGCACACCTTTTATTTTTTCTAACTTTTATAAGTAGTTTTAACTTTTTAGTCTGTTACATTCTTTTACACATTAAAATGTTAAAATACTTTAATATATTATGATTTTCAGTTTACTCAAGAAATCAAAGTCAGAGGCACACAATTGCATTTCCTCACTGTCTTAGGTTGATTATCATAGAATAATGTCAACACAGTACCCAGAGAGTAGCAATAGCTGCCTGGGAACTGTTAGAAATTCAGATTCTTAATCTCCATTCTAGACCTACTGCATCCGAAATCAGTTTTCCAAGTCCCTCCTGGTGATTCTCATACAGACTATACTTTGAGATAGCTTAGGCATAGGCTAATATAGTAGAAACATAGATTGATGTTGGAATTCTTTTGCAGATATTTTATTGAGGGAGTGTTCTGAGGGTGAAATATGTAGAGAAGTGATTTATTGCATTTGGAAAAGGTCTGGGTTCACTTCAAGTCTAGCCACAAATCTGAATCCTAGGGGGAAATCTGCAGCACCTACCTGAAGCAAAGGACTAAGATTTATGTCTTCTAAATCACTGTAGTTCTAGAATGAAGGCAAAGCCTTTGGGCATTTCTGCATAAGGTTGGCCCTAGTAGGCCCAAGGCAGTTCTCAGAATGCTGCTGCTGTGAGCCTTTGGCCCTCAACACTCTTAGCATTTTGGGTTGATATGCTGTCCAGCGATAGCAGTGGGAAACAAAACCGAGCTGTATACCACCTGAAACTTCTCTGAGAGAGAGAGAGAATTATTTAAGTTGTTATGCACATATTCCTTGAAAAACAATAAAAGAACATTTCACCCACAGACAAAAAATATTCAAAGATAAAAAAACTTCCAGGGCCTTCCAGATAATTTTAATTAGCCCTTCAATCAGGTGCATAATTTTCAGTCTTTCTCAACATTTTCTTTAATTCTTGTCAATCCATTTTATCCTTAGTCTTAAAACCAAAGTTTTTAGTTTTTTAATTTAAAATACTTTTATGAAATGACCTCTTGACCACATAATTAATCTATCCTCTTATCTATTAATTCCTTCAAATCCTGAGTATTTTAAATTGCTCAAGACCTATTTTGTCTAGACAATTATGCTGTTACTTGTGATTTTACTCCTAAAAGTTGATAGTATGTTCATTTAGAATCATGAATTAAGCCATAATCCTAAATAAATTGCTCAATAATAATTTAAGCTTCTGAAGCTTTGATTAAGAATGCTAAGGGATTATTTTTAAAAAGTGCCAATGACCAAGTATATGGAGACAAAGGCAATGTCTGAACATTTTTTAAGTGTCCATACTTGGATATTAATAATATTGATAGTTTTTAGAAAGAAAATGCAGATACTAGAGTTAGTTCTAAATAACTATTTATACACTAAGCAATTTTATAATTAAGCATAAGCTTTTTATTGTAATACCTCACATTTACTTGAAAAATAACTCTCAAAGTTTAAAAACCTTTTTGTATTTTCTATTGAGGCTACAGAAATTTTATAATTCTTATGCGATATTAGTAAGCCCATGACCCTCCCTCACCCTTTTTCAAGCTTCTGTTTTATTTTTATTTTTACTTCTATTGATTTTATTGGGGTGACACTTTTAACAAAATTTTACAGGTTTCAGGTGCTCAGTTCCACAACACATCATCTATACACTTTATCACGTGTTCACCACACCAAGTTGTCTCCTTCCATCACCATTTATCCCTGCTCTACCCTTCTGCACCTCCCCCACTCTCCCACATAAATCACTACAGTTGTTCATGTCCATGAAATTTTTCTCTCTTTCTCTCATTTTTTTGTTCAATCTGTCCATCCCTGGTGAGTCTTTGTTTTGAAACTGTGCGTATGTAGACCTGTTTTTCAAAGTTGAATCAATATATATTTTCCAGTAGGCTTGTTTCAAATGTCTCCTCCTTTTTGTATCTTCTTTCATTATATTTTCTTAAGGATTTTTTTCTCCTTGTTCCAAAATATTTTGACCTTATCTCTTTCTCTTGAAATATAACTTAATAAGAACGGAGGTAAAATTATTTTAAGCATTATTCTATATCTGTACTTGTTTGATTTCTGTCATTGACATTCCTCTTTTTGGAATAAAGTATAGTCACTGTTACCCATCATGGGTCTCCATTGTTTCCATTCTTCTCTTTTCTCCTCAGTCCATGTAAGAATCCTGGTTTCCTTGTATTAAGTGATATGCCAGGTTCATTACCATGCACCCTGGTGGGAGAAAACTGGATTGAAAATGTGAGCTTCAAGATGCAAGACTTGGAGCAGGTTGGTGGAGTTCTCTATTCCCTGCCTCTGAGCTTTCCAATTTGTGAGTTGTGGGTAGGTAATGGTCTACTTGTTTGTGCCCCACTGAAATTCCTTTCCAATGGCCCACAAGTGACTCTTTTCTCTAGAGAATGCCTCTTTGCTGATGGCCTCCCTTTTGTCAGGCAGGTTACCACCCCACACAATTACCCTTGTTCTGGGAGCGGCCAACAAGCAATTACAGACCCATGTGTACTGAAAGTTGATCACATATCTCCAGGAGATGAAACTCTGGTAAATCTTGTACTCTAGAGATTTCTACTCACCCTGTAGTTTGAGCCAAGTAAAGACTTATTTGAGGCAATACCTTTCCCAGGTCATCTCCCTTTATTATCCTGTTTCCCTGACTCCCTTATAGGTTTTGCTGCAGAGCACTCCTTCAGTGTATGTGTACACCCAATATTCTGGTAATAAGTGGTGTATTGGCAGACCTTGGAAGTATGATTGCTATTGTTTTATTTAACCTGTGGTGAAAAAGGATGAGTTACAAGGATATAGTTCATATAGGACCCATTTGGCTTGTACAATATCTCTAGCCTTTTATAAATGGTAAAAAAAAAATTAGTAACTATAAGGACTGGGGATTTTGGTGGCTGCTATGAAATATTGCAAATGCTTAAAGAAGAAAAACGACAGGCCCAGGACAATCAATCACTGATTTAAAACAAAGTATGATAGAGTGTCTCCTTGGAAGCCTTTAAAGAGATTGCTACCTTCTATTGACAGAGCTGAAAGCATTGAATCATACTGAAATCACACTACCAAAATAAATACTGCATCAGTAAAGAAACCATTAAACACAGGTTAAATCATGGCCTGTATTCTGTATTTAAAGATTCAGTGCAGAATGTAGCATAGAGTGATTTCAATCCACAATCTTAAGTGTTTAGGCTAAAGAAGATTTATAAAATATTTATCATTTATTGTAAATAACTGAGTTTTAGACTGCAATGTTGTGTTAATTTTGCAGAAATGAAAAGAGCATTGCATGTATTTAATAGCTATGCATTATACATGACCTCATTTAATTCTCGCAACTATCCCAGGAAGGCAGGGACAATTATAATGACCATTCTACAGATAGGGAGTATGAGGTAAAAAACGGTTTAAACCTCTAAACATCAAGATCAGTGGCAAGTGGGAGAGCTAGAACTCAAAACCAGGTCTTGATTCCATGAAACACTCTGTTGTTTGTCTATACAGTTCTTTCCTTTCCTGAATAGCTGAATAATTTTTTATTGTTCATTTTTCTTTGTTGGATGTGGGAAAATGTGTAATCTGCATACATGAGCAACATAATTCTTATGGCAGTGGTGCAGACCTGTAGGTACAGGTACCCTCTTAAACATAGAGAAGGGTTCATTTGCATTAAAACCTAACGGGTGTGGGAAGAGGAATGTGAGATGCATAAGGATAATGGGAAGATGACTATATGAAGGAAGCAAATCTAATTATGGTTTGCCATGCTGGTAAGAACCTTTGGGTTCAACATTTGCAAACTCACTCAGATGATATTAAAGAAAAAGATATTTTATTAAAATGATTCACATGGTGTGGAAGCAGAGTCATTTAGAAGCTGAGACCTCTTTAAGCTTGTGCTACTGTTTCACATCCTATAAATTATCTTTATATGCAGTTTTCTAGCTTCTCATCCTTCTTCACCAATTCCCTTCATAATCTCTTGTCCAGATTGATTGGTTTAGTTCACTGGTCAGAAGCCTAATGGATAGAGTTCTTTTTGCATTACCGTGCAGTCTCTATGATCTACATTCAAATCAGATATTCAACCTGGTCTGAAAAATGGCTATATTTGTGCTCGGTACCTTTGTTTGTCTGACTCTCTTAGGCAGAAACCTTTGGGTAGGCAGTTTCAAGTGGGGATGTTATTTTCAGCTGCACTATTACTGAGACATCCTGTGTACAGATAATATTACTCTAACATTTTGGTGATTACAGACTTTATCTTCAAAGCTAGGTTACTTTTGAAAGTAAAGTGTGTGCTCTTAATAATGACATCAAAACAACGGGGAAAATAAAGACTCTCACAAGCTGGGATGTACATCTACTTTTCCTATGTCTCTGACTTTTACTTTATTTTTATTTTTGTAAGTTAGAGGCAAAGAAAGGCCATATGCATCCCTGAGATTTTCAGTGTCAGCATTATTAGCCTAGGTCAGTGGCTTCAGGACTGTGGATCAACTTCATGCCTTAACTTTAGACCCATAAACCTGTAGCCCTCATATCACCAAGATAAATCCTTCTGGGTTGACAAATAGCAAAAGCTTGGGCAGTAAGATTTATTGAAGTAGTTATAGAACAGAAAAAGGAAATGATTATGAGATATTTCCCAGTGTATCCAAAGTACCAGTTGTTTATTATTATTTGTGGGACTTCAAATTATCTCTTTGCCCCTACTCCCTGTCTGGTACTTCATACAGAGTGAAAAATGCATAAAAATTAAGTTTAATGGATTTGAAGCAATTAGTAGAAAATCAATAGGATTCATAGGATGAGTAAATTCTTAGCGTGTGATCTTACTCAAATTGTTTTAACTCTCAGGATTTCAGTAGTGTCAATTAAACAATAATTACTCTAATATGAATCTCAGAGTATTTACTTTGATAGGCTAATAGCATTGGAAACAAGTAATTATGATATTGGATAGAACTGATCTTATGAATGAGACTAAAGTCACACTTGGAGTTATAATTTTGCAATTTATGTTAATATGGATATTGTAAGAAGCAACCTCTAAAAAGGAATTCAATGTGCAAGAACTTTATTAAGGAATTTGCTTGTGAGAGAAAATTAGGATGGATCTGTGAAAGGTTGGGAGTGCTGTTGGACAGCAATGCAAGTCTGACCCAAGAGAAGAAAATAAGGATAATTGCTAGAAGTGTTGTAGTCCGCCATGCATTATAATGAAAACTTGGTTAGCCTCTCAAGGAGAATGCAAAACAGACCCAGCTGTCACAGAAAATCTGTTTCTTCCCGGTGTGGGCCTACCTAATGCTAACAGCCTGCTATGCTAAGATATTGCCTTGAAGAAGCTGTAGGAAGCATGGTTTAGAGGCTTTTCTTCCCGAAGAGAAGCTTATTGTGATAAACCACAACTATTCCTGCAATTGATCTCTGGCCTATAACTGGACCTGGTCTTTCTCCTCCACTAGCCATTCTAAATTCCCTTTATTCTTTGTTATTGCCTGAATAGATGCTTGTTGTTTACCAGGTGGTATTTCCATTATTAAAATATTCCTATCCTTGGTAATTATATTCTTCTCAGTTCTGCATATGACCATTCACACTCATAATGAGACAATGGAATACAAGTGGTGCCCAAGTAGATCCTCTTTGTTTAACATATGGTCTCTGTCCCTTCGTGTAACAGAATCCATTAAAAAAAAAACACACAAACAAATAAACATACAAAAAAGTTTTGTCAGAGTTAATTAGTTTTGTCAGGAGGGTGATTGTTCCTGCTTTCCTATTCCTGGGCACCAGATGCCCTGGTAACAGCCTTAACTTTTAGAAAGTAGATTCTTGCTCTCTCTCCTGGTAAGCAAGTGCCTTGTTTGGGGACTAAGAGCTCCCACCCTATAGAGCCCAAAGCCAAGAGGACAGAAGTCACAAAATTCTCCAGTGGGTTGTTAAGAATGATAGTAATAGGTGCAACTCTAGCTTACATCTTTATTAGCACAAAGGGGTTCTCTGATCTAATAAATGTATTTTGTCCTGAAGGACAGCAATACATCCTTTTTTTTCCATGGATTTATTTACTTGTTTGTTTGTTTTTTATTTTAATTGTTGTTCAAGTACAGTTTTCTGTCTTTTACTCCCAGCCTAGCCCACTGCCTCAGGCCTCCCCCCCATTTTCATCCCCCCTAGTTTTTGTCCATGTGTCCTTTATACTTATTCCTGCAAACCCTTCCCCTTTTCCCCTGAAATTTCCTCCCCTCTCCCCTCTGGACACTGTCAACCTGTTCTCAATTTCAGTGTCTTTGGTTATATTTTGCTTGTTTGTTTGTTTTGTTGTTTAGAGGTAGTCTCAGATTTACTTCCAGGAAGTCATTACAGTGGTCTTAGGAGCATGGTGTGGTATGTGATACAACCAACAAATCTGTGGCCATGGGCCCCCTCCCCCACTTCCTTCACCATGAAGTGTTTTTCTTGTCCATACCTATGGGTCAGGCACTCTATAAGCCCTAGATATTCATGATGGCCAAGAGTTTGCAGGCAGACAAGAAAAACTCACACCTAGAATAGGTACTTAACCCTGTCAGAATGAATGGCTGTCACTTCCAGGGTAGAAGGGAATCAATACAGACAACCTGCCAAAAAGTGACCCATTGGACATCTAAAGAAATAATGTTCTTATTAGAGACAGAGTGTTTGCCTCTATTGCTAAGATGGGCACTTGCAGTATAACCGTCTCATGGAATATAATCCAGTGGTGTCCTTTTAGCCCTTCATAATATACCTCTTCTTCTATGCCCATTTCTCTCAGCTTAATCCTTTCTCTATTACATGTAGGGTAACATATACATTTCTAAACTTCTAAGGTCACCTGAGGTTCTTTTCAGGTGGGTAAATCCCATGTTTTGACAAAGTGTCTCCATGTCAATCCATTATTGCTTAGTCTCATAAACTTTGGCTCACTTGATCAACTGTCATTAAAACCCAATCCATAACCCCTGCTGGGTGTTCAGTTGTTGGAGTATAGTCCCACATACCAATAGGTTGTGGGTTTGTTCCCCTGTCAGGGCACATGCACAGATTGTGGGTTTGATCCCTGGTTGGGTGTGGATGGAAGGGAACCATTGATGTTTCTCTCTCACACTGATGTTTCTCTCTGTTTATTTCTCTTCTTTCCTTTCTAAAATTAATAAACATATCCTTGGGTGAGTATAAATAAATAAATAAATAGTCTGTGAGTACTACTCTCACTCATCGCACTATATTCCAGCAAGTTCTCACAATTATTTAGAAGTATGGTCTCTTTCTTCCTTTATCAACCAGTCAAGTTCCCAGACAGGTTTTTCTAGAATTTTCCTTAGTTTTTAGGCTGACAGCCAGGAAAGCCCATGGGAACAGTTCTTGAGCAGGTGAGACTGCTTTCTGCAACATTTTCCACCACAGCAAAAGTGCTAGCTGTTTTTATAAAAAGTGGTTCCTTGGACGAGTTCATAAAGTCCAGGGTAAATTTAAAAATCAGCATCTTCAGAGCAACCTTTATATACTACCTGACCCATGTTTCATGGACCCAGGTGTCCCCCATCAGAGCCTGACGTTAAATAACCTGACCTTGGCTCAGTATTTAAATGTCTCTCAAACTTCGTGACTCTAACAGTTAGGACGACAGTCATGTACCTTGGGACATGAAGGCCTCTTTACAGGCTACCACAAAGGCACTTTGTCTCTCATACTTAGGCATTAACTGCATGTTGTCATCCCACAGTCTCTCAGCATCCTTCTGCAGGGCACCACACAGCAGCAGTAACTAGCCAGCTCTTTAGTATGCATAATTCTCATATTTTTCAAATCCTTGCATCATTTTTCATATCACAAAAAGCCCTGCTCTTCGCCAGGATATTTTCTTAGGTTACTTCCCATAAAATCATTGATATTAAGTTTCCACTTTTTACCAGAGACTATCCAGCCCACCTGTGAAGCAAACCTTCAACTCATAAGCCTGTATTCTGTGACTATATGCTCACACACACATGCATAGTGTCAGCAAGTAATGCATATACATATAATATTTGCCTGATGTGTGTGTGAATCTTGAATGAAGAAAGACAGAAAGAAGGTTATGTGGAAACACTGCTGTCCATTGTGCATTCATGCAATCTAAGAGAAGACACTCGCAAGCCAATACCAACCACCAGAAGAGTTTCAGTTCTCCCAGGAGTAGGCCTGCTATTCCTTTTGAGAAGGAGGCTGCTGGGGAAGACAATGCAACTGCAGAGAAAAGGCACATGTTTTCTAATATGGATGATTTTTCAACATACAGGGTTTATTTGTTGAAAATGAAAAAAAAAGACTGAAGGACTGAGTGATAGGTAGTAGTAGTATCTGGTAGTCTTTCAAGCAAAAAGGCAAGATACTATTTGTGGTATGTTTTGGTAATTTAAGAAAAGAAAAAACTTTAATCATGGGAATATTTTTTACAATAATGAAAAGAAGCAACAGAATATCATTATTGACACCCTGTGCATTTTAACAACTCACAGCATGAAACATCAGAAACTCATCAAGGAAAAAAGGGAAATGCTTATGCTTGTACCATGTGGTTTAACAGGCCACAAATATATGTTTTTATCTCTTTAATCATGGATGTGTATAGGATCATTTTTTCTTGTTAAACTTCATGTGATCAAAACACAAACTTGTCTCCTTCATATATATATTTATACACATACATATAAAATGGAAGATGTGTACATATGTAACTTGATATATATAGACACATATTGATATACATACATGTATATTATATATAATATACACACACATAAACACATCAACACAGATTAAACACAATTTATTTATAAAACTTATGTATTTACTCTTACATGTTTAAACTTCAGTCACCTTAAAGTACCACAGAGGCATTTTTTCTTTCCACTCCTCAAACCAGTTTTTGAATTCACTGATTTTGATGCCTTTTAGTACTTCTGCCATTTTTATGTTTCACTTCCTCCACATCAGCAAAATATTTCCCTTTGAGGCCTTTTTTAATCCAGGCAACAAATAAAAAAAGTCTTTCAGGGTGAGATCTGGTGAATAGGGACACACGGGTCATGCTGTTTTGGGTAAAAAACTACTGAACACTTAGTGTAATTTGGACAGGTGCACTTGTAAATCACCCATCATGAAATGAGCAAACACATTGAAAGAGTTTTCAGAAAAATTCACTGAAACCAAATGTAGCTCCTTGCAACAATGCCAGCTGGTGCACTGATACAGCTGGGTTCCGAGAACACTCACCTAGTGGAGGAGGCCTGTACTACAAGGGGCCACCAGCCAGAAGATAATCCCATTTGGCGGGGGTATCCTCCCTCGTACATACATATATATGTATACCTATGTACTTGTGAGAGAGATTATTGTAGTTATCATTACTGAAAAGATATTTTAAAATTATGTTTTCCTTATCCTTATTAAATTATCCCTGTTATATTGCTTATCTTGAAAGGAAATGTTGAGTCATATTTTACGTGAGTGCCAACATTCTGGACCATTGACTTCATGTGTTGGAATGCAGAAAAGGCCAATGGTCTATGTCTTTTCGTAACAGTCTTGGATCATGAAAGAAGCCAAACTGTCTGCAAAACTTAAGCAAAATTAATATCCCATTGTAAATAAGACATTAAAAATAAATGGCAATCCTGTAAAGTTATGTATTTTTGGCTAGGCTTCTGTAGTGATATTTGTGAGAGTAGAAGCTTATGTGTATATAAGTGTGTGAATGCATTTTTATATGTTAATTCCACACATCTTTATAGAAAAGTATTTTCTTGAAAAACAGGAGTATAAATTTTTTGTAGTTTTAAATAAATACTACTTAAGAAAGTTGGTGTCCTATAGTTTAGTTTATTTGTCTTTTGTTTCATAAAATATAGGCTATATAAAAGAAATAACTGGCTAAGCACTGGAGAACTGACTAGAATTCCATGACAGAATTGCTAAAGGATCTTAATGAGTAAATTAGTCACCCATCTTCTCAGATACATTATTTTCAAAATTAAACAGATGATAAAATATATCATGTTCAGAATTAATAAAAGTGATAAAAACAGAAAGTACACAGAGCTACAAGATAGAATGCAACAAAAACAAAACAGCATTTTCCCCAATAGTATTGGAAATATAAGTTATTTTTCCACAGCAAAACCAGAATTTCCAAATCAGGACCTATTGTAATTGTTTGTTTTCCCCTTTTAAAAATGTAATATTAGCCAACAACCACTGTTGCTCATCATCTTTTAGGTCTTCCGTATTGAAACTTTTTTTTTCATTTTTCCCACAAGAGTGTGAACCATTTGAAGAGGCTCTGTCTTAGTCATTTTGTATCCCTGTTTCCTATTATACCCCATGCCATACCCCAAATATTTCCTGAAAGGAAAACTCATGCAGGATATTTATTTAACAGTATCTACCCCTATATCTGCTACACATGTGTATAACTGAGGGTTAAATAGTGTTATCTTCTCATTTGAGATTTAAATTCCATAGTTCTAATCCTCCCATCATACAGTAGAAACCATAATAACAAACCCAATCTCCCTAGGTTCTTGGTGTTCAGGAAAGAAAACAGGGAGAAGTGTTGTTAAAATATGCTATAAACGTCTCCTGGTCATATATCTATTCATATACTGGCTTATCTCTAATAGGTTTATTTTCTGAATCAACTCTGCATGCTACAGTACATAAATCCAATCCTTACAGAAACATAAAGAACTTGAAATTGAAGGGTAGGCAGCTAGACAATATCAATTACTTACCCTGTTGTAGTCCTTTCTCTTTTATATTTCCTACCATTCCTTTAACCCCTATATTAGTGTACCATTAAATTCTTATAAAAAGCAGCTTAACCATATTTCACATATTATCACAAGATCATAGGGACTCATTATACACTCTTGAAGGTATTTTTTCTCAACAATCACACTTCTGTACCCAAGTACAGTTTTTGTGACAGCTGGAATCAATCTCACAAAAAAGGACTCTTTTTAAAAATTTTATCTTCCAATTCTTTGCAATACTTATGATATTGAATTATCACATTTATTCAAGAATCAGTATGTACTTATTGACAAAATAAGGATCATTTTAACCAGATAAAAAAGGAATTACATCTGAAATGGAGATGAATTAATCCTCATATTCTTTGTCCTAAATAGGCATGTGCCTTACGCATTGTTTTAGCTTTTGAGTATCCAAATGAAAGTAAAATATATAAGATAATGTCTAATTTTACTAAATAAGTATAAAATATACAACATAAATATCAAATGAAACTTTAATTAATATTTAATATTAATTTTAATATTATGCCATGAATATTAATATTAGACATTAATTGGAAGATATATATACAGTGCCACAATTATGTTATGTGACTGAGAAACAATTGCTTTCATTCTGGGTTTTGAAAACATCCAGTGGTAAGATTTAGGACCGGCAAAATTATGAGCCAATATCTTTAATGAATGAGTGACATGACCTAGTGTTGCATATAAAACAGGAAAAAAATTATGAGTGATATAGATGGATGTGAACTCCTGGTCCCATCTGTACTAATTTCTTTAGTCTGAAAATGTTACGTTGTATTTATTTGTTCTTCCTGAATTTTACTCTTAATATACATATTTTCAATATTTCTTTTTAAATAACTTAAAGTATCATTGGCATATAATGCGCTGAATATATGCAAGTGTAGAATTTGGTAAATTGTTATATCTGTGAACACATAAGAACAGGGGGAGGGCAAGAATAGTGTGGGAAATATAGAAGCTAAAGAACTTATGACACAAGGACATGAACTAAAGGGGGCAATGTGGGTGGGAGGGGGTGTGCAGGGTGGAGGGGAATGATGGAAGAGAAATGAGACAACTGTAATAGCATAATCAATAAAATATAATAAAAAATAGAGCCCAAGAAATAATTACTACATTGAAGATAATGAACATATATCATCAACTTCAAATATTCACTCAGGGTTACTTACAACCCTTCTTACATGTCCTCCCTCATTGCCCCAGCCAATTCCCAGGCAACTATTAATGTGTGTTCTATCCATATAGGTTACTTTGAAATTTTTAGAGTTTTATACAAGTATAATGATAAAAATACTCATTTTTGTGTTGCCTCCTTCATTTATTATTGTTATTATTATTGGATAACAATTATTATTGCTATTATTGTTTTGTTATTGTACATATTTAACTGATGTTGTTTGTGTTATATTTTATATAGTAGCATTCTATTTTAAGTATGGATATTTAGGTATTTTGGGGTTTTTGTTTTGCTTTAATTTTGGGGTTATTTTTTTGTTTTTTAAGGCCTAAGTTG
>PVKU01014837.1:0-21076 GCA_004027475.1 Anoura caudifer | reverse complement strand
GCTGCATGGAGTGTGGACCCCTGGATAACTGTTTCTCTCTCTGTTGAACTTCAACGCACCATGAAATGAGTAAGAAGGAAATTTTTTGTTGTGTTAAGCCACTAACATCTGGGATTGTTTACTTCAGAAGTTAGTCTACTGTGACTAATATAGAGGTCACCATCAAAATTTGAGATTATTAAATGAAAACAGAAAGTGATGGCTTGATTAGGACCGAAAGACTTCTCACAGATTAGGCTTCCTGGGAAGCAGACTCTGAAATAGAGATTAGCATGTAGGAAATTTACTGTGAAGTGGCTTTGGGATCAACACTTTTGAGACAGTAAAGAAGCAGCGTGGCAAACCCTTCTGCGTGGCATGGGCCCAGCTCCCACTTGGAGATGCACAGGACGCATGCTCACAGATAGGTTCTTTTGTGGGTAATCAGATTTGCCAATATACTTAGGCTGTTCTGAGCTTTGCTCTTTGCTAAAAACTCCCTCACCCTGCAAATGCTTATTGTAACTTCCTAAAATCCATGCTGAGCCTTGCAGGAACCATTGTAAGGCTGCCTATTCATTTGCTAACATCCTTCTTCTGTGCTGTAATGAGGGGCATTGGCTCCTTTGTTGTAAGGGAATAGGGAGAACCATTTTGTAATGTAGAGGAGTTTTTAGAAAAAAGGCCTGTTATGGCGGAGGCTGCAGCTTTGGCTCCTCTTGAGAGAAAAGCCTGTCGGTTATCCTTATTCCTCCACCAGACTCAGTAGTCTGTGTGTATGTTTTAATTCATCCATAATGATGTGGACACTGCTGGCCAGTGTCCACATTAAAGCAGGACAGGGCAGAACGAGAAGTTGAACTGTAAGGCAGGGACAAAAAAAGGTCTCTGTCAATTCCATGGGTAGCATTAGAGCTAGGATGTTCCTTCACACTTGGCTTAAATTGAGTTGAGGAGGCAATTGTACCCTGCACATGGTCCACTTTTTGCATATGGGCACTCTTGTGGGAGAGGAGTGAACCTTGGATAAGGCAGCTTCCTTTGGTGGTGAGCAATCCAGAGAAGAAATTCAGCTGTGGGAGGGAGGTGGGGAGGGCTGGGGCGGTGGGCTGGGATGGGAGTAAAAGACAGAAAACTGTACAAGGACAACAATTAAAATACAATTAAAAAAAAAGAAAGAAGAAATTCAGCTGTGAGCCCTCAGTAGCCAACAGTCCTACAACTAGAGAAATGAGTATCTTGGTCTTAAAGGTGGATCTGAGCAGTGCAACACACATCCACTTCAGGAATATTCTAGAAGCTGGTTTTTGAGTGGTAATATGTTTCTAATGAGTAGGCCAAAGGGCTATTTATTATACATGAAGAAGACTGCTTACTAATGCCAAGGAGTAAGTATACTGAGGCCAAGGAATTAGTAAAGTCTGTATTTATATGCCAAGGAGTGAGAAAATAATTAATATCGATATACTAGGAGATGGTAGACGGAAGAAGCAAGAGAATCCTCCCTGAGGTTCTGAGAAAGAGACTTGGCTCAAGATAACCACAAGAAATAAAATACATCTTGCAATATTCCCTCCACTGGCTTTCTGATGATAATAATTGTTTCACTGAAAACCAGTTGGAGGCTGGTAAAATGATCAGAACAAGGTTCACTGAGGTTTTAAAAACTTGATTCTTAATACATTTTTAAACACGACAATATTTCTCTTAATGAACCTTAATTATTTGCTGTAGGAGATGGAAAAGTTGCCCAATGATAAACTCCATTTGGAGCTTATGTCTAATGTTTTTTAATTACATTCTGAACACTTCTTTCTTCACAGAATCTGAATGAGTGAGGTGTAGATAAAGTGCAACATTACTTCAGGGGGAATAAAAGAACTCCAGTAATGGAGTATAAATCTTTTCTCTTGAAGTTCTTAACATACCCCCCAAAACAAAAGGAGTAATATAATTATCATCTATACTACAACTACTCCTTATTCATAACTAATAATTAGTTAATAAATAAAATAAATATTTTATTCATAGTCAGCCCAATGATTTTTTTTCTTAGAAGTATTATAAATTATTTTCTTTGTTTTTTTTTATTTTAAAAAATCATTGGTTGGAATTATACTCAATCATAATCTCATGACTGTCTTCCTGATTCACAGGATGACATTTAGATAACCTTTACTAACCCCTCAGGACTAATAGTGAAAAAGTGGGCACTTGCCCAGGAGAGGAAAGCCCCCTGAGAGTTCAGAGCTACAGAAATAAGTCCTCAGGCCAACTTCATGAGTGCTGAGTTGATCTAGTTCATGTTTTATGGGAGTGCTGACTTCAAAGGAAACTTCCTGAATTCTCACAAATACTGACCTCTTTCAGAAGCTGGTAATATAAAACAAAACAAAGTTTCCAACAACTCAGTTGCAAGGAATTGTACTTGAGAACAGACAGTTCCTGTTAGAAGTAACCGTACCCTGTCATGTAACCCAGCCAGCTGTTCTGGATCACCACACTTGAGAATTTCAGGTTTGCTTTCTCTAAGTTTGCTATTGTAGGGAGCATCATTCTTTTCAATGGCCATCACTTTGAAACAGAAATCACAGGGCTTACCTAGGAAATAAGGCATCATAAAATTTAGAGTTATGTATGTGTGCATGTGTGTAAAAATGCTAATGAATATAAACTATAAAAGGAGTTGTTTAGGGTACTCCATAAAAATACATGATCAATTGTTTCTTATTAGAAAATACAGAATGTATAATACTTAGTGAATCTGCTACCAAGGAATTATTTACAAACCATTTTTGGAATTGAGGGTCCTGAATATCTGCAAAATTCTCCTTGAAAATTATTCACATATTCACCCATTCAACAAACATTTACTGAGTGCCTGCTATTGCCTGACATTATTGTAGGTGCATGGGATGCATCAGGGTCTAAAATCAAAATCCCTGTTCTTATACTACTGGGACCTTATATCCTACTGGAGCAGAGAGAAAATAAATAAAAATATAACAAGTAATTAAGTGGTACAACATATTAAAAAGTGATAGGTATAAGAAAAAAGAAAAAGTAGAGAAGGATGAGGAAAATCAGGAGTGTTGGTGGGGCAGGTAGTCTACAGGATTAAGTTGGGTAGTCAGAACAAAGCTCATTGAGATAGTAAGTTTTGGGGGAAAAAAAACAACCAGAAGGACGGGAAGGAGTTTAGCTCTGTAAATATGTGGGTGAAGAGCATTGCAGCCCAAGGAGCAGATACAAGGCCCATTTGGTTGGTGTCAGGAAGAGTAGGAGTGAACAGAGGGAAAAGTCAAGCTGTGATAGCTACGGCCAATCCCTCAGAATTGTCTTGAGTTAGGCTGAAATGGTCATGGGAATGGCTGTGACCTTATCAAGGTGGCTCTCTGCAGTTGAAGGAGCTGCAAGCAATGGGCCGTCTACTGACATCACTCTCAACAGTCTTCATTAAAGGAATTGTTAGAAGGTACATCTAGGTATCAATCCCTTTGGCTTCCTCATTTCCATGTTCACATGTGGTCTGTGAAGACTTCTCTAATTTTGACATTCTAACCAGCTAGAAGAAGGGAAAAGGGAAAAAGGGAATATCCTGAAAGTTGCATGCACTACTTCTACTTGCAATCTATTACTAGAATCTAATCAAGGAAAGCTAGATTATGTAGTTCATTCTTGGTGCCCTGGGAAAGCAAGCAAACAAACAAAAAAGATATTAAAATACAACTAGCAGTCCCTGCTGCTATCATACTCCCCATTTTTGTATGGAAGAGAATGTGGCTTCACCAGACAGAAGAATACATGAAATGCAATCCTTGCAGCTTATTTAGATTTTGTCCTGTGGGTTTTGGGCAATTGAGAGGCAGCAAAGAAACAATATTCTCTTCAAAAGTTTGTAGAAAAAGAAGACTTAAGGGAAGAAGAGTAACAGCAATTATACATATAAGGGTAGAGTCTGCGAAGTTTGAGAATTAATGTAATTAGATTTGTATTCATGGGCTGAGATCATTGAGGTGGCACTTGTGCAGCATACATTAATGTAAAACTGCTTCCTTCTTGACCTTCTTCCTTGCTTCTTCTGATTTTTCAGCCATCTTTACTGGGTCTTCCCATTCTTGACGTTTTAATGTTTGTATGATCCTGGGTTCAACCCTTAGTCTTCTTGTCTTTTCACAATAAATCACAATGCATTTCTTCCCTTATTGAGTCATATAACTCTTTGAGAATATGATGACCTTCAACCCCAGAAAAATGTCCATCTGCATATCACCATTTTATTAATGGAGTACATTAAGCATTTTATTTTTCTTCCATCTCTCTCCTCTATTGTGCTATGTCAGTTCTTCCTTACTAAGTAGACTAGGTAAGTCCTTCATGAGGTATCAAGAACATCTCATAGACTGCTGGACCCTTTTAGTTATTAAAACACAGTGAGTCTGCCTTGACTGGTGTGGCTTAGTGGATTGAGTGTTGGCCTGTGAACCAAAGGGTTGATTCCCAGTCAGGGCACATGCCTGGGTTGCAGGCCAGGTCCCCAGTAGGGGATGCTCAAAAAAGGCAACCACATGTTAATGTTTCTCTCCCTCTTTTTCTCCCCCACTTGCTCCTCTCTAAAAAATTAAATAAAGTCTTCGAAAAAAAAAAAAAACAGTTGAGTCCAATTAAAACTTTAATCGCATCTCCACTTTTTGACATGTTGATGCTTGATCCACAGTCCAAGGACCCGCCAAGTCAGCTCTTTTTCTCTTCCTCCCTTCTCTTTTTTGATTCACTGGATTGGTGATCACTAGGAGGGAAGGTAGGATTACCTTGTGTGACTGGTCTCCCTCTGGTTCTCTCTGGCTCTGTCCTCTGTGTCTGGATTCTGCTAAGGTGATGGCTTCTGCCTTGTAAATGGTGAGTGAGGTTTTCTCTAGGTATTTTCAGAGTCATCTCTGTCCCCTCTGATGCTAAGGACCTCTGTCAGCCTCTACTCCTAATGAAATGAATGATGAAATCCTAACCCCCAAAGTGATGGCATTAAGAGGTGAGCACTTGGAGAGGTGATTGGGTTATGGAAATGGAGCCTTCATTAATTGGATTAGTGCCCTTATTAAAGACATTCCAGAGAGCTCCCTTGTCCCTTTCACCATGCGAGGATGCAGTGTGAAGATGGCCAGCTATGAACCAGGAAGCAAGCCCTCACTAGACATATCTACCAGTGCCTTGATCTCAGACTTCCTAGCCTCTAAAAATGTGAGAAATATATGTCTGTTTTTATAAACCATCCACTCCATAATATTCTGTTATAGCAATTTGCACACACTAAGAGACAACTCCCAAGAACTTCTCCGAAAGAACATCACCTCTTTTAGCTGGTGGCTGCCTGGACAACCTGATAGCTTCTGTTTTGTCCTCCGGTCTCCTTCAATATTCTATTTTCTATATATAATTGCACATACATGCAACATTTGCATTCTTCAGGTAGGCAGATCTTGAAGAAAGAGGAAAGACTGGAATGAGTGAATGTACCTCAATTCCTTCCTCCAAATTCACCAATTAGGTGCCTCTCTTCTCTGTGGAAAGCAATAAGTGAAGAGGAAAAAGGAAGATTGAATTGTTATTCCTTTGGAGGGCCACAGTATGGAAACATCAGGTATGGGGAGAAAATATTCCTGATTAATAGTCTACATGTAACTATCTACTATACATCAACACTTAAATATGTCACACAAGCATATTGAACATAAAATCTAACAAAATTAACTCATTTTTAAAAATATATTCCAAACTCAGAATCTGTGTTTCCATCTGTTTTTCTATCTAACTATCCCCCTACCTACCTATATAACTATCTACCTATCAGGGGGAAAAATCTGGGAATTTTCTTGGGACCTTCTTAGCCTCCCCACAATTCTAGCCAATCACTAGGAGATTTTATCTCTTAAATTCCCCCCCTCCTTAATATTGCCACTTCTACTACCTTCCTTGAGGCTACTACTACCTCTCATTTGGATTATTACAACAACCAACCTTCTAATAAGTCAATAAATTTCTCTATATCCAGGTTTGCTGTTCTCAAATCCATTTAGCAATACTGCATCTAGAGTAATCTTTCTAAAATTCAGATTTCATCCAGTGATACTTTTGCCTAAAACACCCCTTTGTACTATGATGTTTATCAAGGTGTGGTTCTTGTATCACCTTTGACTTGAATCATTTGGATGGCATGTTAAAAATAGAGTCTTAGGCCCTGACAGACTTATTGAGTCAGAATCTCTGGGGATATGACCCTGGAGCCTGCAATTTTAACTTGTACTTTTAGAAAGTGGTTTTTATGCACAAAAATTTTTGTGAATGCTCATCTGTAAGATAAATCTAAACTTTTGGGGGGTATATAAGGCTCTTTAGTACTTCTATTATCTTTAAAAATTTTTTTCATCCTACCACTACCTCAGCAATTTTTCTAGGAAAAATATGTTTCCTAATGAACCATTTCATACTTCTTTGTCTTTGAATATGCTGGTTCCTTAGCTAAGAATAGTTTTCTTCCTCAACTCTCTTTTATCTTATCAAAATCTATTTATCCTTTAAAACCTTATTAGATTTTTCCAGTATATCAATGTATTATACCTGTATAAATATCTCTTTCTCTGTATATTTGGTCTTATGCAACTGTGGGAGCTAGTTAAGCAGTCTCTGTAAAGCTGTTGTCTCTGTGCCTGATACTGAAGAAGGCAAAATGAATGTATAATGAAAAGATGGCTAAGGGCAGGCTGGAATTAATAAGCTTGATATTCAACCCCACAAGGAAGGACAGAAACCTGTGTTTGTTCTTGTTGCCTGATGAGGGTATCCTGCAGAAGCTTGGGATCTTCAGCACAGAGTTAATTATAGATACTTGGACCAGGAGTTAGAGGAGCTGAAAGAGGATCCAGGGGAAGATAGAGAAGTTGAAAGTCCAGCTGCTGCCTCCGTATCACCTTCAAAATCTCTCAAGAATCTTCTTCATGGCCCACTAACTGGAAACAAACAAGAAAGTGAATTTCAGGAACTGTCTCACTTAGCCAAATTGAGACATTGAAAACCCACCATACATTGGATAATCTGTTTAAGGCAGGGTGGTTCCATTGGTGAGATGGCATTTACCAAGCAACTAAAGTGAGGGATTGGGCCAAGAAAGTAAGTAAAAGATGACCAAGATATGCAAAGGCCTTGAGGCAATGATATCAGAATGGAAGAGTGTGGAGAATAGTCAGGTACCTAAGCCAAAGAAAGGGCAAGATCCAGTTGAATGTCAGCAATAGTTGGGACTAAGTTCCTAACGACATTAAAGCTTTCTCCCTGCCTTTCTGGGTCAACTTCATTCTTTTTCACTTGAGACTGGTTTTCTTTACCTGGTAAAAAACATAGTCACTGACAGCATTTAAGTTTTACATCTTATGATTTCAGCCATCAAAGACAAACTGTCTTTATGTTTACCAAGATAAATCATCAAAGAATTTGAGAAAAATTACTGAATGACCTAACTTGAGTTAGCTGTCCCAACTATTTGTTCCTGCATAATAAATTTCTCTGAAATTTAGCAGCTTTAAATAGCAATAAACACCTACTGGCTCACAGTTTCTGTGCAACAGGAATTTAGGAGCAGCTTAGCTCAGTGGTTCTATCTTGGGGAAGGTTGGAGGGATCTCTGATGAAGTTGCAGTCAAGATTTCAGCTGGAGGTACAGTCATCTGAAGGCTTGACTTGGCTGAAGGATTCATTTCCAAGAGGACTCATTTATGTGCCTTATAAGTTAACACTGGTTGTTGGCAGGAGGCCTCAGCTCCATGCGATGTGGACCTCTTCATAGAGCTGCCTGAGTGTTCTCACGATACGTCATCTGGCTTCCTCCAGTGCGAGTGATCATAGGAGCAAGACAAAGGTTGTAATTTATTGTTAAAAATTTATTATTATATTTATTTTTAATTTTTAATCTTTTTATTGAAGTATAATTGGCATCTAACATTATAAAGCTGTAATATTTTCTATGACCTAGACATGGAAATCATACTCTTGCTTTTCCTTAACATAGTTATACAGGTCAGCCCCATTCAGTGTCAGAGGGGACGACACAAGTAGGTGAAAAACAGGAGATGAGACTCTTGTGGGGTAGTTTGGGAGCCTGGACACCAAGGACACAATAATTTGCATAGCTTTCTTTAGGTTTCTAGTCTTTGTGGCCAGAGTGGAAATGGAATAGATGATCATATGAAAACATTCAATTCTCTTGGCTGAAGAGGCATTCACTATATGGATGGAAGGTAAAGGAGATATTGCTAGAAAATTGGGAGAAGAGTGTTGGGGAAAAGTAAGTGTGTATTATTAGAGTGCTAATAAATCCCTTGTTTATATCTGGAATGCACTTCTGTGGTATCTCTTGGCACCACATCTTAATTATTCATTTACAAATATTTCTTTTCTACTAGATTGTGAGAGCTCTTCCCTCATCTTTCAGTCTCTATCACCAAGTACATTGTCTAGGACAAAGCAGATAACCAAATATGTCTGAACTGAACTGAGTCAAACAGACAGAGGATGTGAGCAAAGTTCTTAAATAATTAAAGCTATAGTTAGGGCGAACACAAATTTAATATCACATCTCAGATTAGAAGGCATTTCTGGACACTTGAAAGACATACTCTTTAGATGAAATGAGTTAAACGCTTGTGCAATTTGTGTCTTCAAAAGGTAGAACAGGCTAAAGTATAAATAAATTATGTTAAATTATTTAAATAAATAAAAATGTATCAAATTAATGAATATTAGTTAGGATTTATTCACTGATGCAAGAAACAGAAGCTGAAAGCAAACTAACAACTATAAAAAAAGAGTAGATGTATTGGAAAGTATCTGGAGTAATTAATGGAATCAAAGAGTCACTGGAACTCAAGGACATAATTACCAGCTGGAGCACAAAAGGAAACCCAGGAATTCTCCATTTGACCCTTATTTTCTGCCCCTCTCTTCATATCTGCTTCACTTTCTCAATGCAGACCAGCTTTCTTGTTTGCAATCCACATGTCAGTAGTAACAGTTCTGTAGTTAGCAATATCAGTGTAGCTACTTAAGGAGAAATGATCTGTTCCTCTCAGATCCAGTTTTAAAATTCCTGAGAAAGAGACCGATAGACCTCTTTAAGATCAGGTGCCCACCCTTAAGACCAATTGATCATCTTGGTGGCAGCATCACATGACAGAAATATTGAAAATCCCACCGAAATCCTAGAGATTAATCAATGGGATAGGGGCAATTCTTGGAAAACAGTTACTGGGTAGACAAAACAATAGGTATATGTTCCGTGAATATTTAGATCAAGGATGACAGATTCATTATAAAACTCTAAGGTTGTTCAAGGTCCAACAAATGTCTCTGGAGTTTGATATGATATTATCACAAGATATTTTCAGTGTTACCATAAGAAACATTTGGTTGGAATCTGGGTCTTAGGTAGGGTAACATTTCTTATGTTCTAGTCATTTCATTACAACATCATCCTGGCTAGGGTGAAAGCATTTTTTCCATTGCTACATCTAATGAAAAGGGTTTAATTAAGGTTTTAATTTCCTTTCTTGGCGTGTTGAGGACAGTTTCAGTAGAGATCAACCAGATTACAGCTTTAACTACATTATTAAGCCATAAAGGAGGATTTAGATGGCTCTTATGACACCTACCTCCCTCTAAGATTTTGGTGGCAACAGTAGTAGAATTGCTGATAACTGACTTCAGCATCTGGGAGTTTAATGCCAATCTGAAACTCAAATGTTTTTTTCATGTTACTTACTCCTTTTTGTTTCATGTGCGTTGGTAAAAAAGAAAGCATTCTCTAAAAGGTAGAAAAACTGCCACTATAAATGTTGTTATTATGGTAAAATAGAAAACAAAACTATTGAAAGTGAAAATGTGGAAGGATATGTCTCTGATCTATTTTTTTAAAGGAAGAGACAATATGATTTGAGTGAAGCTATTTCTGTAAAGCATAATTGTCTTAGTCTGTTTGGGCTGCTATAGCAAAATGTCATCATCTGAGTGGCTTATAAATAACAGAAATTTATTTTTCAAGGTCAAGGTGCTATAAGCAAATTTAGTATCTGTTGAGAGCTGACTTCTTAGATTTCCACCTTTTTGTTGTAACTTCACGTGGCAGAAGGTGCAACAGATATTTTCTGGGCCTCTTTGATAAGGGCACTAATTCCATGTATGGGGGCTCCACCTTTGTGACCTACTTACCTCCCAAAGACTGCAACTCCTCCTCCTATCACCTTGGAGGTTAGGATTTCAACGCATGCATTTTGAGGGAGCACAGACATTTAAACCATAGAAGTTACTATCAGATGAATGGCTTCTAATCAGCAGGGATATTGTGTGTGGAGAGGGGCCTGGGAAGATTGAAGACTACTCTTAGATTCCTTCTTCAATGCCCGCAAAGGAAAACATTCCATTTGTTGTTTATCCCATACTGTATTCACCACCTTTTAGGTATTACCACTGAAGTCAGCAGTAGAACCAAAACATGATCTCAGCAACACTGGTGTTCCCTCCTTATCCCTGGCTTTGTATGAGCTGGGAGAGGTGGAAGCGTTTGCCAACTTCCTCCGCTGCCTGTTGCATTGGGTTGGATTGTTCATTTTTTCCCTTGGCCTCCATGTTTCTGGGCTTCAGGCCTTTTCACATTGCTGGGCCTATGTTTTATGTCTTTAGCCCTTTCCAAGAAGGTTCAGCTTTCATCTGCAGCATTGTCATTCATTTGGTTTCTGCTGCTTTCAGGTTCAAATTTTGATGTAATGATATTCTCAATCAAACTTGTCAATGCCTATGTTTACTTCCTATTACAATTATGATTCCATCTCCTTTAAATAATCTAAAGTGAGTTCTATGAATTTTGGTAGATTTACATTTTTTCTATCTTCTTTTCAGATATTTTATTATCAAAATGTCACACATTTTCTAAAATCTGTGTGTTTTCTACCCTCATGAATATAATAATGATAGACAAAATAAATATCTCTAAGATTCTTGACAATTACTCCATGCAGTGTCTTCAGTCTAGATGAGAAAAATTATAAAGCCTTGTCAGGCATACAGAGGCACAGACAACCCAAAGGGAGGTAGGAATGTTAAATTGTAAGACTCTGCACGAAGATGGGGAGACAGAGTCCCAAACAGCTACAATTCACTTGTTTGGACCTGCCCAGTATTAGTCATTTGTCAGCCTGATTATATAGTAATCAGATGCTTAGCAGTAACAAATTATATAGTGCTAAGAAATCTTTCAAATGGATTCGTCCCTAAATTTATGGCTTTCCTTATGTCACTATTTTTGTAGCATTTATGTTATGGTTTAAATTAATACTTTACTATGTTCTATGCTTCCTTTTTAAACTCATCCCCTCAAATTCATCCAAGACATTTTTGAACAGGAGTTTGTACATGGAACAAAATTCTAATAAACAATTGTTAATTAAATAGATATAAATAAGACAGAATAATACATTCTCTTATCCATGGGTTCTTAACTTTTTTGTGTCTGAAACATTTTGACAGTCTGATAAAGCCTATGGGAATGAAATATATTGAAGAAATAAAGTATTTTTGAAAGCTAAGATAGAATTTCTTTATTTATCCATTAAATTAAATCATCATGTCCAGTAACAATCATTATTTCAAAAATAGTGATGAATGTAATGATATTTGGAGATATCTGAAACAACTCTAATGAGATGTGAAAATATCTGAAATTTCTGTTGGTGACAGTGTCTGTGCTAAGGTTGCCATCTTATGTCATTGCCAGCATCTGTTTCTTTACCCTGGGTTTGTGTCCTTTCTTACCTGGGTCCCAAAGTAACACTGCTTGTGCCCAGAGTCTCTCAAAGGCTCTCAAGAAAGTTGACCCTTCAGATTTTTGCTGTTTGGTTTTCGTATCCTACAAGGAACTCTCAGAAGGTCCTCAATTCTCACCCTCTCCAGAGGAAAAGTGATATTTCAGTCCAGTCAACGAATGCCTATTCACCACCTCCTCCCTGCGCCCAGTCAACAAAATCTTAAAGGCCATCACAGTTCTGGTTTTATGTTTCACCTTGTGTAGTTTTTATGCCATGGATGGCAATATCACCTTATTTATTTGAGATTCATTTTCAAGCAGTCTGGTTTTGGAATTTTGGAATTTATATCTAGTGTGTCTCTCTGTGCTTATTGATGTCATGGCTCAGGAGTTGTGCTGTCAGATACACACCAGTCTATCACCCAGCTGGCTGACATGATGGTTCCAGTTGCCCCTAGACTTACTGGGCAGCCACCCACAACTTAATAGCAAATGTAGAGGGGTCATTAGATTGCAACTACATTTTATGGCGAAGCCCAAGACAAACCCTTTTACCTAAGACCTGACCCCATTTAAAATATAGATATTCCTAGGGCTCACTCCTGAGCAGTCCTCACTTCTTTTAATAATCTTTAATAATTCCCAGGCCTGGTTTGTCTGAGTCCTTCACTCTATCCCCTTGTTTCTTTCTCTGGAGAGTTGGATCCTACATTTTGTGTTCTTTTTCTGGTTGGAATCCTATCATGAATAGACTGTTGAATGATTTATTTTATGTGTCAACTTGGTTGGGCTATGGTATGCAGTTGTTTGGTCAAACATCAGCATAGCTGTTGCTGTGAAGCTATTTTAAAGATGGGATTAACATTTAGATCACTATACTTTGAGTGAAGCAGATTGCCCTTCATAATGTGGGTAGGCCTTATCCAAATGGCTGAGAGCCTTAAGAGACAGATTGAGGTTCCCTGAGGAAGAAGGAATTCTGCCTCCTTACTGCCTTAGAACAATTTCCTCCACCTCTAGCCCGCTGACCTGCCCTGCAGATTTCACACCTGTCAGCCTCCACAATTGCATGAACCAGTTCCTTAAAATCTCTCTCTCTCTCTCATTCTCCCTCCTTCTCCTTCTCCCTCTCCCTCTCTCTCTTCCTGTTTCTCTGTCTCTCTATCCTAATGGTTCTGTTTCTCTGGAGAACCAGATGAAACAGATTCATTGTCCTGAACCATGATGACTTCACCCACCTGACTTTGATTTTTGCTCTTTGTTTTGGCTTCTCCCTCTCTCATATGATTTGGGCCTGTTCCCACCAACATCTTCACCTGCCTGTCTCAAACACAATTTTTTTCTATTTCTTGGAATACTGAACATTTTATTTTGCAGAGAACCTTGCTGGCATCAGCTCTGTAGCAAAATCAGTTTTCTCCTGACTTCCTATTGTTTCTGGCTCTCTTCTGTATTCTCTCCATGAGCTGATGAGGTCCCAGAAATTCTAGTGTCAAAGTCTGATTATGAGAGGAATCTTGTTCCTTGTAAATATACCTCTAAATGTTCTAAGTATATCATTAGTCCTAGTTAGTTAAACAGAGATATTTTCCTTGGAAAATAAATATATTCATAATTTGCTTTTTAATTCATTTCTTGTGAATTTGATTAGAGGGAGGTACTAATCCAGGATCAGTGCTCTTGTGATTGAACTAATAAAACTGAATTTTCAGGATAGGCAAAGTTGAGGACCATGGTGAATTCAGTAAAGTTACTTGTGTTAGCTTCCTAAGGCTGCTGTGACAAATTACCTCAAATTTGGTGGCTTAAACAACAGAAATTTATTCTCTCACGGTTCCGAAAGGCCCGAAGTCCAAAATCAAGGACCTCTCTCTAGAGGTTTTAAGAGAGTGTACTTCTTTGTCTCTCCCATCTTCAGGTGCCTGTTGGCATTTTTCAGATTCCTTGGCTTTTAGTCCCATCACTCCAATCTTTGCCTCCATCTTCACATTGCCTTCTTTTCTGTGTATCAGTGTCAAATTTCTCTTATAAGAGAAATACAAAGGGAACTACTTGTGTTGGCATTTAGGGCCTACACAGGTAGATTAAGATGTGGACAGATCTTTGAGGAGCCATTTTTCAACCTCCTTTTTTTTTTTTTTTTTTTTTAGTAATAATCCCTCTTTGGCTTCTCCTAATTGAACAGCAGTTTCTAATATAAGCTCTATTGGAAAAATGCAGGTGGAGTTCTTCCAAATGGGTCAATATAACATAGGAAATACATATGCTACAGAATGGAGGTGGGGAAGTATATCAAGCCAGAAGTGTTATATCTACATTTTTAGCAGATTTCTTTGCAGATTCAATGATATGAGGCAGAAATTCTGTATAAAAATTAACATTGATAGAGCTTGCCATGCAAAATGAATCAAAAGAAAGTCCAAGAGCAGAGAATGCCCATTAGTTGACTTCAGCTGACCTTAATTATTCACAAAATAATGAAATCCAAATGTATAATTTCAGGTTCAAGATGAGATAGATGCCCTACTAAAATGAATGTTTGCAGCATTATTAAATACACTGGCAAGAAGTGCAAGAAAAAAGTCATATAGTTGTGTTTATGAATAGTTGTCAAAAACACTTTCTATGACATTTTTTCTTAATAATATTTTAATAATTGATGAAGCTCTTCTCAGTAAATATTTGATGGATGAATGAATGGATTTCATAGACATTGTGATATTGCTGGAAGCTGCAATGGGACAGTCTATGCTCTCCCTCACTGTTATGGGACAGTCAGCAAAAGTGTTTTAAGGGAGAACTTTTTCACAACAGTATGAATCTATGTTTGGAAATCTAATACCATTCATAGCCTCAACTTACCAAGGTATTTTCCGCTGGATGACTAATCAATGAGGGAGAATCTGTGTCATTCGTTTTGGATTCAGCCCTTTCCTCAATAGTCTTAAAATTGAGAACTACACTTTTTTCTCAATGGATTATTGATGAATTTGAATATTAACATATCACTTAATTAGTGACATTTACCTCATAAAAAACAGCAATTGCATCAATACATATGATTATATTCAATAAAAGTATTGCTTTGCTTTAAAATACTACTGCAAAATGTTTTAATTTGAAAATATAATTCTTATATCCCATTTTTAATGATTGATGCCTATATATACTGCTATATTCCATATCTTTTAGGTGTATGCTTTTTCTCCCACTTCAGTTTTGGGGGGAAACGTTATTTTTCTGCCTAGATGATTGCTTTGGTTGTAAGAGGGTGTTGGTCAATACCCTGAAAAGCATGTAAAATTTTTTCTGAGAGCAAAAACAATGGCTCTTTAGGAGGTATTACTAGTAAGCGCTCTGACTAAGCCTTCACAGATGTTTGCCTTCATTGGCTGCTATTTCTGGTTCACACTATCAGCAGGAACCAGAGTGTGGTTCTCTTCTGACCCTCAATTTTAACAGGAAATGTACATTGAAGAAGCATATGGATGGGGGAAATAGGATTAGGAAATACCAGTAGTAGCAATATAATCAACATGCTCAACTAAAGATATTTTTCTATTTTAAAAGATAACTGTCTTTATTTTACTACTACAATAAAATTGCACTCTCATTTTTTTTTTTTTTTTTTTTTTGGTTTAGAGAAGACACAAACGTTTACACAGGCATTGTCTGGACTCAACATAAAATACTGTATAGGAGAAATTATACTCTCTTTACATTAGGCCAAGCGACTTGCCTACTAGTCAAGTTTTTAAAGAATGAGATGAACTACATTTCTTCTTCTTGGATTTAAGCAAATTAAACTTTGTTACTAAACATGATGGTTGTCAATGTCCAGCACATATTCTTTAATATTTTATTTTTATTGTTACCTGAATTTGTGTTTAAGATAAAAATATTTTCTTACAATGCAACTCATTTGTATAATTCTCAGGATGTCAGAAAACTTTGAAATGATAAAAGCAAAGAAATACTTTTTTGTTTTCTAATTTTTAACTTTTTTATGCATCTAAATTCCTTTGAATTAGTTCTAATTTTTTTGAGTTTATGGAAGGTAATTTGTACACTAAAGCATTAAGAGAGTTATATGTCCACATTCAAAATTCCAATTAAAAGGAAGGAACCTCCGAAAAAGGTTGCGGTATTTTCAACTTTCTTACTAAAAAGAAAAAATTTGTGTATTCTAAATTCATAGTAATTACCTATGCAAAAACCTTATGAAGATAAATATCTTGTGAATCTATATCTATTTCCATCTACATCTATATAACATTTGGTATCATGACAGATTCTTTTCTTATCTGTTATATCAGCAGTTCAAATTTGTGTTTATATTTAAGCTATCCAGAATACCAACAAAAGTGCTAGTACTGTCATTTCAAGTTAATGTACAAGGTGGAGTTAAGGGTTTGAAATAGGGAAAGCAGAATTTAGGGGGAGTCAATATACTCAGGTGATTAACTCCTTAAAAATAGATTCTGAGTTGCTGTCACACTGGGTTAAAATATATTTATAAGATTGTAATAACAGTTATCATCACAAATCTTCCTAGCTCTGTCTCCAAAATAAATATATACCCAGAAATCAGGAGACTAAATAATATAATAGAACAAGTATAGACTTTGGAGTCAGACAGACTTGGCTTTGAACTGCAGATCTGTCCCTATTTTGTCACTCTTTAAGTTATCACTGTTTATGAGCCTCTGCTTTGCCATCTTTAAATTAGAGATAACATCACCCTTTTTAAATTAAATAAGCAAGTATATGTAAAAAGCTAATTAGAGTACCTGATATACCAGGTCTATTGTAAATATTAATATTTTCCTACCTTTTGAAACCTGAATTAAATTAAAATAACTTTAAATATAGTCTAATAAAGCAAAAGTCCTTCTGTATATACGTTATTTCAGGCATTAAAATAAACATAGGTTTCTAAAAGAAATGCAGTTGGGCCTATCAGCAGTTAAGCTGAGATCTCTAAGTAATAAACTTTCTCCTTTAATTGTGTAATATGAATAAAAACAATAGTGGTATAGCAAGAATAAGAGACATTTATTCAGTACTCTGGGCAAAACATTTTGGTTATATGCATTATTATTCAATTCTTAAAACAATGTCATGAGGCAAATATACTTTTATTTCCATTTTAGAAAGTTTCAATACCTTAATGTCACACAATTAGTAGGTGGCAGGGCTCAGGTCTATATGACTTCAACTTGTGCACCTTGAATTAAGGTGCGGAAGTGATAATAGAGAGGCATGGATGACTGAATAGGTTGGAAGTTAAAATGGATTGCGTTTCTTGACTGTTTGGATTTGGGTGTAAGAGAGAGAGCGGAGTCAAGGGCACTACTGGTGCCCTTCCAGGTAGTACAGTTGCCAGGTAAAAAGAAAAAAAAAACCCTTATGAGTTAACTTAAGCTCCTAAAAAGCATTTATTGTAAGGCTTCCTGGTGTGACCCACAGAACCCAAAGCCAGGAATGTAGCTGTTGTAGGAACACAGGAAGTATTTATCTTTTCTGAACATTAGTTTTGCTTGTCTTTGTGTAGATGGGCTTCCTTGTCTCCCAACCCACATAGGACAATTCATGGCTAGCCCAGAGCCTCCAAATTTGCATATTTTGGTTCAGCTTCATAGAGAGACATTCTCTCTTTCTTTCCTAATTCTAAGGGAGTCAAGCTGACCCAGTTGGATTCAGGTGCCCCTAGTCCAAGAAACAGTTGCCAGGGCTGCAGGGTTGTATAACACAAACCAGGCTTCTGGGAAACAATCCAGGACTAGAGATCAATTCCCAGAGAAGAGGGTCTAGGTAGACAATTCCATGTGTGGCTACCATAGTGCCTGACATTCACTAAGGAAAAATGCCCAGGGGCCTAGCTGATAGTGGTATCAAGGAGGCAGTGAACTAGGGCCTTCACTTTGGAAATGATTATTCTACTTATGGGCAAAAGTTCGTGGGTAAAAATGGTGAGTTGGAAATTGTTTCGTATTTCAAGACCTTTCATCTTGAAGATGTCCTTTGATATAAAGCCCAATGTCTGTTTCTGGGTACGGGTATCAACAGTATCATCTCTTCATGTCACCAAAGATAGATAACATCCTGCATTTATCTCTCTTAAATCAAACTTAATTTTAGGAGGTTTTAAGTTTAGGCAATAGGGTTGTAGTATAATGGGGTGCTCAAAATGGTGTTTTGGGGAGAAAACTTAATGGGTGTGGCAGCTGTAAAGACTCGCCATTTCATAGTTGTGTGCATTTTCTACTTTCTAAGGAATGAGGCTTAACCTCTGTACGTAACAGATAGTTCCTTTATTTTGGGAAAAGCTATCCTAGAAAGCAAATTAAGTTATTTCCATTGTTCTTGAGAAAAAAACAAAGCAGAGGAGTAATTCAGGAACAGATGGAGCCAACAGAGCAGCTCTATTTAGTAAAATAAATTAGGAAACGATGTTTCTACCCCTGATATTTCCCTCAGAAATGGGACTTAGGCCTCCATTCTGGCCCTCACGTGGCCTACTACCCTCCATAGAGTGAAAAGTCCACAGGGCCAAGGGGTTATGCCCACCAGGAGCCTGTTCTACTTCTTGACCATATTTTGTTTCCTGTTCAAACACCCCTGCCCCTGCTCATGGGAGCTTTGCAGGCCTCTTTACTGAGGAGTGTATGGACAGAGCTTAAATGTGCAACCTGAGGTCATCATTTGTGAGTCCCCTGTGGTAAGAGATGTAGCTGGGTAGAAAGAAAACAGGGGTAGACCAAGGGATTCTCTTTATACTCTTGCCCTGGGCACCACAAATGTTAGGGGTGAAGCTACCCTCAGAGCAGTTGTTCTTAAACCTTAGTATACAGAAGAGTAACTGGAAGGGACTGTTTAAAATACAAATTCCCTGGGTCCTGTCAACAGAGATTCTCATTCAATCATGTCTGGTATAGCATCCAAAAACCAGTATTTCACAAATACCCTAGGAACTTACACAATGAAAAACACTTATTATGAAATCTTATTTTCTTCTGTTTGAATTTAGAAGCATTGTATTTATTTATTTTTCTTGTTCTTGCGGAGATAGTCTGTGCATGTGTATGTGTTTTCTTATCCAGGAATTTTCCCTCAGGATACCGGCAGTAGAACCCTCCAAAACTGTAGGGAATGCACTTAGTGCTGACATTTCAACTTCTTATGAGGGGGGAGACCCCAGGCAGCCTTGGTGTGACATGGATTGTTGTGGGTAGCACTGATGTTGTGCTGTTTAAGGCTGGAGCACATGGATCATGGGAAATGTGCTGATGGTGGACAGTGATGGTTCTGATGTCTTTTGGAGGCTATGGTATAAGAACAGTGTCCTCTTGAAGAGAATGAATCATCTAGAGAAGAAATCAGTCCCATGGCAGAAAATGAGGGTTTAGAATGTAAACTTTCTGTCTTTTGAACTTCACATTTTGTCCAGGAATCTAAGTTTTGGAATTATTTTATCATGCTTGGAGGTATCGGTGAGTTGGCTCAAAAATAGGAAACAGATGATATACTCTTCATGTGGCAGCCCCATGGTCTCCAATTGCCACTTTGAATGGCAGGTGTAAGAATTTGCTGGGTTGTTTTTCCTTCTATTCTACCTAAACTTGGACAACTAGATAGAGGCAAGGAGGAAACTGGTTTCCTCTTCTACTGGGGCTAGAGTGATGGTAAGGAGGGTTCATCATTGCACAGGAGAGTATTGTTCTCAAGGGACCATTATCACTGAGATGACAGCGTGGTGGAAGATGAAGAGGTCAAATATAAAGCTATATTCCCAAGCACAGTAATTTGAGACAGTAATCAGGGAACTCAGAGGTAACTGAGGGACACTTTGGAGAGACTTAGTTTCTAGCAATTAAGCTTAAGTGGTTTGTGTTTTTGTAAGTCAGTCTAACCTTATTTAGTAATCACAGGCTGAAACCAGGGACTTTTGGGTCTTGTCCATGGTCTTTTTGATGTTTCTTGGCATTTTTATGCTCTGACCATGTTATAATGGGAAAATATATGGTGGTTCCATGCAGAATCCCAAACAGGACAGTTTAGTTCTGCACTTCCTGCAGGCACCACCTGACCCCACAATAACACTTTTATCACGCAAAAGAAGCATTCCAATGAAGCCCTTTGCTGTTGGAAATAGTATGGTTGGAAACTCTTTTCCAGAGGTAGAGATGCTACAGAAAACATAGAAGGGTTTTGGAGGCTGTTAAAAAGAAAAATAGAAATATAATCATAAAGTGGTGGTTGAAGAGAAAGATAAAAATGAGAGGGGGAAAACTGAAGTCTGATAACAGGTTCAAAATTTCAATAATGAAAGTCTATGGTTAATTAAAAGGGAATTAAAACCTGGAGGCTTGGAAAGCCCTCAATATTTTAAAGGGTGGGGAATTTTTGGAAAGTCACAAGATCACAAGGAATTGAAACTGCAGTGTTTATTTAACCTGGAGGGAAAGGTTTAGGAAGCACAGAAGATGTAAAGATGAAAATGCCCATAAACTGAGGCTCACCCCGATATTCACAGGCTTAATCTTAGAAGAGGCACCCATACTCTATGCTATGACAAGTAGTTTTGAAGGGATAATTTTGTTCTCTTTGCTTGGGAAAATAAATTTGCAACCCTAGGAAGATATAGAAAAATTAAACAACAGATGGCAAAACCTATAGTTTAATACTCAGATTAAATTTAAGAAATAGTTTAGTAACTAGGCTTATAATCAAGTCACTTTTGTATATTCTGTTTCAATTTAGGCTTAAGAGGATTTGAGATTCTAAATTTAAAGATCTGGTTTATTAGATATATAAAATTGCTTATGGGAAAATTTGTTTTGTTTTGTTTTTTAAAAATATCTTGTTGATTATGCTATTACAGTTGTCCCAATTTTCCCCTAATATCCCCCTTTGCTCAGTACCCCTAATTCCCTAGGACAATCCCCCGCTTAGTTCGTGTTCATGAGTGATGCATATAAGTTCTTTAGATACTCCATTTCCTATATTGTTCTTAACATCTCACTGTCTATTCTTTTTTTAATTATATTTTATTGATTATGCTATTACAGTTGTCCCATTTCTCCCCCATCATTCCCCTCCACCCTGCACACCCCCTCCCACCCACATTCCCCCCTTTAGTTCATGTCCATGTGTCATAAGTTCTTTAGCTTCTATATTTCCCACACTATTCTTGCCCTCCCCCTGTCCATTTTCTACCCACTGTCTATGCTACTTATTCTCTGTACCTTT
>PVKU01014836.1:0-21086 GCA_004027475.1 Anoura caudifer | reverse complement strand
GGTCACTTTGGCACTGCCAGGGCAGCTGCTTGGAGAGCAGCACTAAAAATGAACAAGACAGTCAAATGGGTTATTCTGGATTAGCCAAAGAACATATCTGCATAACCATAGACATGGACAACAGTGTGGTGATGGCCTGAGGGAAGGGTGAGCAAGATAAGGGCTGGGTGGAAGTGGGCAAAGGGAGGGGAAATGGGGACGTCTGCAACTGTGTCAACACTAAAAATAAAAAATCAGTGGGTCAAAGAAGAAAGAAAAGGAAAATAAAATATCTTTAAATAAATGAAAATAGAAACACAAAACACCAATAATTATTGGATACAGCAGAAGTTCTAAGTGGAAAGTTAATAGCACTAAATGCCTACATAAAAAAAAAGAATCTCCAATAAACAATCTAACTTCACACTTCAAGAACCTAGAAATTAAAGAACAAATTTAGCCAGAAATGGATCTAACAAATATCACAGTACAAATAAATGTAAGAGAGAATAGAAAAGCAAATCAACAAAACTAAGTTGTGTTTTTTTAATGAGAAAGTTAAACTTTAGCTAGCGTAAGCAACATAAAAGGACTGAAGTAAATAAAATCAAAAGAGAAAAAAAGGGGTCATGCAACTAACACAGACATACAAAAGACCGTAAGAGAATAATATGAAAAATTATATGCCAACAAATTAGATAACCTAGAAAAATGGACATATTCTTAGAAACATACAACCTACCTAAAGTGAATCATGAAAATAGGATATCTAAACAGGCTAATAACAGGTAAAGATATTGAATCAGTAAGCAAAAACCTCCCAATAAAGAAAATAACAGGCCCAGGTGGCTCTACTGGTGAATTCTACTAAACATTTAAAAAATAATTAATACTTATCATTCTCAAACTTTCAAATCTGAAGAGGTGAAAACACTTCCAAAATCATTGTATGAGGTCAGCATTGTTCTAATACCAAAGCTATAAAAGGGCACTATAAGAAAATGAAACTGTAGACTAGTATCCATGACAAATATAGATGCAAAATTTCTCATCAAAATACCAGCAAATTGAACTAAACAGTACTTTAAAAAGATCATGTACCATGATCAGGTGGTATTTATCCTTGTAATAAAGAATGGTTTAATATATATAAATCAATAAAAGTAACAAACAACATTAACAGAATGAATTATAAAAAATCATGTAATATCTCAACAGATGTAGAAAAGTATTTGACAAATATAACATATTTTCATGACAAAAACTCTTTAGTATAGAATGAATATATGTACCTTATCATCATAAAGGCCATATATGACAAGCCTGCAGCTAATATCATTCTCCATCGTGATAAGGTAAAAGCTTTTCTTCTACAATCAAGGACAAGGCAAGGATGCCCACTTTCTCCACTTCTATTCAGTATTGAACTGGAAGTCCTAGCCACAGTAATTAAGCAAGTATAAGAAGAAATAAAAAGCAGCCAAATCACAAAGATGAGATATATATACATATAATATATTCACCAGTGTCAGTATACCAAAGCTACATATAAAAATATGCTGTGTTTCTATACAAATAAACTATTCAAACTAGATACTAATGGATACTATAAGCTATCCAAAATGGAAATCATTCCATTTACAGTAGCATAAAAGATCAATATTTCCAAATACAGTTTGCACTAAACAAGATTTACATGATTTAATTTTTTAAATTGTTTTATTGTTGTTCAAGTACAGCTGTCTGTATTTACTCGCCCCCACCCCAGCTATCCCCACATCTCTCCCCTGATTCCACTCCCCTTGGTTTTGTCCATGAGTCCTTTATAGTTGTTCCTGAAAACACTTCCCCCCCTCCCCTCACAATCCCTTCCCACCTCCCCTCTGGTTACTGTCAGATTGTTCTTAATTTCAATGTCTCTGGTTATATTTTGCTTGCTTGTTTGTTTTGTTGATTAGGTTCCACTTAAAGGGGAGATCATATAGTATTTGTCTTTCACTGCCTGGCTTATTTTGCTTAGCATAATGCTCTCCAGTTCCATCCATGCTGTCACAAAGAGTAGGAGCTCCTTTTTTCTTTGTGCTGCATAGTATTCCATTGTGTAAATGTAACATAGTTTTTTGATCCATTCATTTACTGATGGGCACCAAGGTTGCTTCCAACACTTGGCTATTGTAAATTGTGTTGCTATGAACATTGGGGTGCATAGGTTCTTTTGACTTGGTGTTTCAGGATTCTTAGGGTATAATCCTAGCAGTGGAATTGCTGGGTCAAAAGATAGATCCATTTTTAGTTTTCTGAAGACATTCCATACTATTTTCCACAGTGGCTGCACCAGTCTGCACTCTCACCAACAGTGCACTAGGGTTCCCTTTTCTCCACAGCCTCCCCGGCACTTGTTTGTTGATTTGCTTATGATGGCCATTCTCACGGGTGTGAGGTGGTATTTCATTGTGGTTTTAATTTGCATCTCTCTGATGTCTAGTGATCCTCCTGAGCATCTTTTCATGTGTCTCTGGGCCCTCTGTATGTCCTCCTTGGATAAGTGTCTGTTCAGGTTTTTTGCCCATTTTTTAATTGGGTTGTTTGTCTTCCTGGAATGGAGTTGTGTGAGTTCTTTCTGTATTTCAGAGATCAAACCCTTGCCTGAGATATCATTGGTGAATATGTTTTCCCATACAGTTGGTTCTCTTTTCATTTTAATGCTGTTTTCTTTAGCTGTGCAGAAGCTTTTTATTTTGATGAGATCCCATTTGCTTATTCTTTCCTTTATGTCCCTTGCTCTAGGGGACATATCCGTGAAAATATTGCTGTGTGGAATCGCTGAAATGTTCCTGCCTATGTTCTCCTCTAGGACTTTTATGGTGTCATGACTTATATTTAAGTCTTTTATCCAACTTGAGTTTATTTTTGTGTATGGTGTAAGTTGGTGGTCAAGTTTCATTTTTTTTCACGCCGCTGTCCAGATGTCCCAACACCATTTGTTAAAGAGGCTATTTTTACTCCTGTTATGCTTCTGCCCCCTTTGTCAAATATTAGTTGACCTTAGAGTCTTGGGTTTATTTCTAGGCTCTCTATTCTCTTCCATTGGCCCATGTGTTTGTTCTTATGCCAGTACCAGGCTGTTTTGATTACAGTGGCCTTGTAATACAGTTTGGTATCAGGTATTGTGATCCCCCCTACTTTTTCTTCTTTCTCACAATTGTGGCAGCTATTCAGGGTTGTTTATGGTTCCATATAAAATCCTGAAATGTTTGTTCTATATCTGTGAAATATGCCATTGGTATTTTAATAGGGATTGCATTGAATCTATAAATTGCTTTGGGTAGTATGGACATTTTGATGATGTTAATTCTTCCAATCCATGAACATGGTATATGCTTCCATTTGTTTGTGTCTTCCTTGATTTCTTTCTTCAGTGTTATGTATTTTTCTAAGCACAGATCTTTTACCTCCTTGGTTAGATTTATTACCAGATATTTTATTTTTCTTGTTGCTGTATCAAATGAGATTTTTTTCTTGATTTCTCTTTCTGATATTTCATTGTTGGTGTACAAAAATGCCTTTGATTTCTGCATATTGACTTTGTATCCTGCTATTTTGCCAAATTCACTTATTAGGTTGAGAAGATTTTGGTGGGATCTATAGGATTTTCTATGTACACTATCATGACATGACTTAATTTTTTAATATGAATTATATTTTATTTTTTATGCAATAACAGTTGTTCCAATTTTCCTTCTTTGCCCCCTCCATCCAACCCACCCCACACACCCACAGTCAATCCCCAAACCATTACCTGTGTCCATGAGTCATTCATATATGTTCTTTGGCTGATACCTTCAGTTTCCTTCACCTAATGTCCCGTCCATCCTCACCTTTTACAGCTGTCAGTCCATGCCATGTTTTTATGCCTCTGATTGTATTTTGCTTGTTCTTTCTTTTCTTTTTATTTTTAGATTTTATTTTATTTATTTATTTTTAGAGAGGGGGAAGGGAAGGAGAAAGAGAGGGAAAGAAACATCAATGTGTGGTTGCCTCTGACACACCCCCTCCTGGGGACTTGGCCCACAACCCACGCATGTGCCGTGAGTAGGAATTGAACCTGAGACCCTTTGGTTCGCAGGCCAGCACTCAATCCATTGAGCCACACCAGCCAGGGCTTGTTCTTTATTTTGTTCATTAGATTTCACATATAAGTGAGATCATATGGTATTTGCCTTTCACTGACTGGCTTATTTCACTTAGCATAATAGTCTCCATGTCTATTGGTATATGCAGCCCTGTATTCATAGCAGTAGCAAAATTTTTATTAAAAATTTAATTACAGTTGATGTACAATATTATATTAGTTTCAGGCACGCAGCATAGTGATTAGACATTTATAGACCCTATGAAGTGACCACCTCAATAAGTTTAGTACCCACATGACATTGTATATATTTATTACAATATTACTGACTACAGTATACTTTATATCCATGTTACTATTTTCATAACTGGCCATTTGTACTTTTTAACCCTTTTTAACTTTTTAAAAATCAATTCCTCCCAACTGCCCTCCCATCTGGTGACCATCAACTTGTTCTTAATATGTATGAGGTCATTCTGTTTTGTTTGTTCATTTTTTTATATTTCACATATAAGTGAAATCATATCATATTTATTATTTTCTGATATTTTACTTAGCTTTATATTCTTCAGGTCTATCCATGTTGTCATAAATGGCAAGTTTCTATTCTTTGATATGGCTCAATAATATTCCATTTTATATATGTACCACTTTTTTATCCATTTATCTATCAATGGACACTTTTGGTTGCTTCTATATCTCGACTATTGTAAATAATGCCACAGTGGGCACAGGGGTGCATGTATCTATTCAAATTAGTGTTTTGGATGTTTTTGGTTAAATGCCCAAAAGTAGATTTGCTGGGACATATGGTAATTCTACTTAAATTTTTTTAAGGAACTTCCATATTGTTTTTCACAATGACTGCACCAATTTACAATCACACCAACAGGGCACAAGGGTTCGCTTTTCTTCATATCATTGCCAAAATATTGTTTGTTTGTTTTTATCTGCAATGAAATTTTTATCTCCACCTTATAAGAAAAAAATGCTTTAAGAGAATTTCAACCTTTTTTAAAGCAATTTGAGACTTCATTCATATTTTTGTTGATTTATTGGTAACAGCCATTCTGATAGATATCACAATGAGTTCATATCTCATTGTGGTTTTAATTTGCACTTCTCTGATGATTAGTAATGTTGAGCACCTTTCCACATGTCTTTTGGCCATCTGTATGTCCACTTTGGAGAAATGTCAGTTCTGGTCCTCTGCTCATTTTTTAGTAGGATTGTTTGTGGATTTTGGTGTTAGGTTGTATGAGTTTCATACTTACTTTAGATATTAACTCCTTAATAGATTTAGCATTGATGAACATCTTCTTTCATGCAGTAGACTGTGTTTTTATTTTTTAATGGTTTCCTTAGCTGTGCAAAAAGATTTTAGTTTGTTGTAGCCCATTTATATATTTTTCCTTTTGTTTCCCTTGCCTAAGGAGTCATATCCAAAATTTTTTGCTATGAGTAATCTCAAAGTGCTTACTGTCTATGTGTTTCTTAAAGTATTATGATTTCAAATCTTACATTTAAGTCCTCTTCTCCAAGCTGTCTCAATGTTGTTTCTTCTTTATATCCTTAGTTATAGGAATTCTGTTCAGCTAAGCTTCAGATGATTCTTTTTTTTATTTAATTTATTTTTATTGTTGTTCTTGCACACTTTTCTGTCTTTTGCTCCCATTCCAGCCCACCACCCCAGCCCTCCCCAGCCCCCTCCCATTTCCACCCCCGCTAGTTTTTGTCTATGTGACCTTTATACTTGTTGCTCCAAACCCTTCCCCTTTCCCCCTGAAATTCCCTCCCCTCTCCCCTCTGGTGACTATCAACCCCTTCTCAATTTCAGTGTCTTTGGTTATATTTTGCTTGTTTGTTTGGTTTTTTTTATTAGGTTCCTGTTAAAGGTGAGATCATATGGTATTTGTCTTTCACTGCCTGGCTTAGTTCACTTAGCATAATGCTCTCCAGTTCCATCCATGCTGTCGCGAAGGGTAGGAGTTCCTTCTTTCTTTCTGCTGCATAGAATTCCATTGTGTAAATGTACCAAAGTTTCTTGATCCATTCATTTACCGATGAGCACCTAGGTTGCTTCCAACACTTGGCTATTGTAAATTGTGCTGCTATGAACATTGGGGTGCATAGATTCTTTTGGATTGGTGTTTCAGGGTTCTTAGGATATAATCCTAGCAGTGGAATTGCTGACTCAAAAGGTAGATCCATTTTTAGTTTTCTTAGAAAATTCCATACTGCTTTCCATAGTGGTTGTACCAGTCTGCAATCCCACCAACAGTGCACTACGGTCCCCTTTTCTCCACAACCTCTCCAACACTTGTTGTTTGTTGCTTTATTTATGATGGCCATTCTGACAGGTGTGAAGTGGTATCTCATTGTGGTTGTAATTTGCATCTCTCTGATAGCAAGCGATATTGAGCATCTTTTCATGTGTCTTTGGATCCTCTGCATGTCCTCCTTGGAGAAGTGTCTGTTCATGTCCTTTGCCCATTTTGTAATTGGGTTGCTTGTCTTAGAGTGGAGTCATGTAAGTTCTTTATATATTTTGGAGATTAAACCCTGGTCTGAGGTATCATTGGCGAATATATTTTCACATACAGTTGGGTCTCTTTTTATTTTAATACTGTTTTCTTTACCCATGCAGAAGCTCTTTATTTTGATGAGATCCCATTTGTTTATTCTTTCCTTTATGTCCCTTGCTTTAGGGGACATATCTGTAAAAATGTTGCTGCGTGAAATGTCTGAAATTTTCTTGCCTATGTTCTCCTCTAGGACTTTAATGGTGTCACGGTTTATATTTAAATCTTTTATCCACCTTGAGTTTATTTTTGTGTATGGTGTAAGCTGGTGCTCGAGTTTCATTTTTTTGCATGTAGCTGTCCAGTTCTCCCAACAACACTTGTTGAAAAGGCTACTTTTACTCCATTTTATGTTGCCGCCTCCTTTGTCGAATATTAATTGACCATAGAGAATTGGGTTTATCTCTGGGCTCTCTATTCTATTCCACTGGTCCATGTGCCTGTTTTTGTGCCACTATCAGGCTGTTTTGATTACAGTGGCCTTGTAATATAGTCTGGTGTCAGGTATTGTGATCCTTCCTACTTTGCTCTTCTTTCTCAAGATTGCAGCAGCTATTCGAGGTCATTTATGACTCCATATAAATTTTTGAAGTGTTTGTTCTATATCTGTGAAATATGCCATTGGTAATTTGATAGGTATTGCACTGAATCTGTAAATTGCTTTGGGTAGTATGGACATTTTAATGATGTTAATTCTTCCAGTCCATGAACACGGTATACGTTTCCATTTGTTCGTGTCTTCCTTAATTTCTTTCTTCAGTGTTGTGTAGTTTTCTGAGTAATGATCCTTTACTTCCTTGGTTAGGTTTATTCCTAGGTATTTTATTTTTCTTTTTGCTATATCAAATGGGAGTTTTTCCTTGACTTCTGCTTCTGCTCTTTCATTGTTGGTATACAAAAATGCCTTTGATTTCTGAATATTGACTTTGTATCCTGCTGTTTGGCCAAATTCATTTATTAGGTCAAGCAGCTTTTTGGCCGAATCTATAGGATTTTCTATGTACAATATCATGTCATCAGCTTCAGATGATTCTTAATGATAGTTGTTCTATAATTTATTTGTAATTATGATGTGATTGGGGGAGGAGGTGATCTCAGATTGCTTTTTTCTGCCATCTTGACTGTAAGTTTATCAGCAGGTTTTTAAATATATCCTTAACATACATCTCATCAATCCCACTCTCATCTATTTATCCAAGTATATTAAAATTTATGTTCACAAAAATCCTTCACTCAAATGTTTATGACAGCTTTATTCTTAGTAGCCAACAACTGGAAACAACTCAAATGCCCATGAAAAGTGTAAATGAATAAATAAACTGTGATACAGTCACATAATGGAATACTATTAAGAAATAAAAGAACTAAACTTGATTCACATACATCATGTATGAACCTTACATTTTGCTAAATGGAAGAAGGCAGACCCCAAATGTTAAATAATTTATGATTCCATTTACAATGAAATTTTTATAAAAAGGTAGACAGATTGGAAAGAGATGAATGGTTTTCATTTGCTGGAAGAGATGAATGGTTTTCATTGTAGAAGGTGTTGATTAAAAAGGGGATATATGGCCCTGGCTGGTGTGGCTCAGTGGATTGAATGCTGGCCTGAGAATCAAAATGTTGCAGGTTTGATTCGCAGTCAAGGCACATGCCTGGGTTGTGGGCCAGGTCCCCAGTAGGGAGCGGGTGAGAGGCAACCACACATTGATGTTTATTTCCCTCTCTTTCTCCCTCCCTTCCCCTCTCTCTTAAAATAAATACATAAAATCTTTTAAGAAATAAATCAAAATAAATATAAAGGAATTTTTAAAGGGCATGGAACTGTTCTGTATGGTATTATGGTGGTAGACATAGGATTTCATGCTTTCATCAACCCCATAGAACTGTACATTAAAAAAGTGTATGTTGCAAATAGAAGACTATGAAAAATAACATTAGCAGTATATTTTTCATTTGCATAAGGGGCAATAGAATTATTTTTACACTTAGATGAGTGGCTCCTTTCCACTACAGCGCCCCTCCTTCTATTGTCTGTAAAGACCACTTAGGTTAGAACATGGTCTCCTCTACACATTTCAGCAACTAGGTTCTCATAGAGACCAACAGCAGCAGAGGCTTGATGTTTTTAATGAAACTTTCATAGTTTTAATGAAATGCGTGGGTATAAAGGAAAGGATTAAAAACTCAAAGTTCATCGTCAGGGAGAGATGTGCTCCAATCCCAGCTCTACCAATTAATGACTAGGAACTTTAGCTTGTTATTGGGCCTCTATGTGCCTCAGTTTCTCACCTGTAAGATGGGGGTAACAGTATCAAGCCCATAGGGGGATGGGATGTTATATCTGTAAATGCCTATACAATGACAGACATGAGATAAACACCCAGTAAATGTTTTCTACTTGGTGACTTTACCTTCCTCTGAGTATTAAAGTTTTCTTAGAATTAACAACAAAAAGGTCAAGGACTACAAATATGCTGGAGTTCAAACCTCAACTCTAATAATTGAGTTTTATAACTTTGGACTTTCTGAGCTTCAGTTTTCTCATCTATAAAATAGAATGTATGGTGCATTACTGTAAGGGTCCAGGGGTTTGGTCCTTATCTCCCCTGCATTTCTCTATTTTACCTTCTTCCCTAAAGATCTTAGTCCACTCCCATAGCATCACTTGTCACCCTTTTATCAGTAATTTTACAATCTGACCTCTGTCCAACTCCCTTGGATGTCTTATCATTCATCAGACTCATCATCATCAGACTCATTGTGAGGGATAAGGCGAGGGCATTTACACATTCATTCATTAAAAATAGTCACATATTCATTTTTCACCTACTCTGTACCAAGAATTGTTTTAGGTCCCCAAAACATAGTAGGGACCAAGCAAAGTGATTGCTCCTTGAAGTGAGAGAAACATCTCAGTGAAGAAAACACAAGAAAAATAACTGTCTCAAGATAATTCAGTGTGTTGTTTCAGAGATAAGAACTGGTATCTATGGATTGAAAATATAGGGAAGCATATTTCTACTCAAAAATAAAAACATTCTGCCATGAAAGAAAAAAGTATTTTACTGCATGCAAACTAAAAGAAATTAACTACAGTAGCAGCAGAACCAAAGATACAGACATTGACAAATAAATACAACTATATTACAAATAAATCTCATAAGTACTTCGAAAGTAAGAAAAAAGTAAGTTGTAATCAGTGACTTTGGAAAACATGATTTTATGTGAATACTGCTAGGCTAGAGACAGAAAGAACTGTACACTGACATCAATTAGTATTTTGGTTGGTAAATTGGTAAATTTGTTTTTTACATGAGTATGGATTAGCAATTCTACAACTACTTTACATGTTCACAGGTTAGATAACTAAGTAAAAATATTGCAGATAATAGAGCCCAAGTTTCTCACTGCTGTATAAAAATGTTGCAAGTAAGTAAATTAGGAATAATGTAATAAACCCTGTGGTCAAAAGAACACAAAAACCAACCTTAACATGTTCCCAATTGTCACAGTGGGAATCATTTAAGGTAGTTGATTACCCAGAGAATACAAAAATGTCTTTAATTAATACTAATGTTTTTCTTAAAGGTTTTATTTATTTATCTTTAGACAGAGGGGAAGGGTGGGACGGGAAAGGGAGAGAAACATCAATGTGTGGTTGCCTCTCACATGCCCCCTACTGGGGACCTGGCCTGCAACCCAGGCTTGTGCTTTGGCTGGGAATTGAACAAGCGACCCTTTGGTTTGCAGGCCAGCACTCAATCCACTGAGCCACACCAGCCACAGATAATTAATACTGATGTTAATAAATGTTCAAATAAGTAAGTGAATAGGAGAAAACACCTCTGCTATTAACCATGAAGAGTTCAATATTTTATTTAGTACCGAGACAGAGATTGTTATGCTCACCAATATCAGTTTTTCTCCTCCTTCCTCTAAATATTCACCTAATTTGAATTTTCTAGATCCCTTCCAGTTAGATTGAGATTTTATGTCTGAGTTCTCACCGCATGGAATTTTGGTAGAAATCATAGATGCTATTTATTTATTTATTTTGAGATATTTTATTGTTTATGCTATTGCAAATGTCCCAATATTTCCTCTTTGTCCCTGTCCACCCAGCCCCCCCACTTCCTCAGGCAACCCCAAACACATTTCCATATACATGGGTCATTCATATATGTCCTTTGATCCCTTCACCTTCTTTCAACCAGTCCCCATCTTCTCCCTCCCCTCTTAGAGCTGTCAGTCTAAACCATGTTTCTATGCTTCTGATTCTATTTTGGTCCTTAGTTTATTTTGTTCATTAAATTCCACTTATAAGTGAGATCATAGGATATTTGTCTTTCATTGACTGGCTTATTTCACTTGGCATAATAGTTTCCAGTTCCATCCATGCCATTGAAAAAGGTAAGGGTTCCTCCTTTTTTTTATTCACTTCAAGGTAGTATTCCATTTTGTGAGTATACCACAGCTTTTTTATCCACTCATCTACTAATGGGCAATTTGGCTCTTTCCAACTCTTGGCTATTGTAAATAGTGCTGTTATGAACATAAAGATGTGTTGGTGTTTTGGGATTCTTAGGATATATTTACAGAAGTGGAATTGCTGGGTCAAAAGGCAGTTCTGTTTTTAATTTTTTGAGGAAACTGAATACTGTTTTCCACAGTGGCTGCACCAGTCTGCATTCCCACCAACAGTGCACTAGGGCTTTCTTTTCTGCACATCCTCACCTGCACTTGTTGTTTGTTGATTTATTAATGATAACCATTTTGGCAGATGTGAGGTGATAACTCATTGTGGTTTTAATTTGCATCTCTCTGATGATTAGTGATGTTGAGTATTTTTTCACGTGTATGGGCCATCTGTATGACCTCCTTGGGGAAGAGTATATTCAGGTCCTTTGCTCATTTTTAAATTGGGTTGTTTGTCTTCCTGATGTGAGTCATATAAGTTCTTTATATATTTTGGAGATTAAACATTTCTCCAATGTATTAATGGCAAATATGTTTTCATATACAGTGGGTTCCTTTTTCAGTTTGATGATGGTTTTTGTAGCTGTACAAAAGCTTTTTAATTTGATGTAGTCCCATTTATTTATTCTTTCCTTTGTCCCCCTTGCCCTAGGAGATATATCAGCAAAAATATTGCTACACAAAATACCTGAAATTCTATTGCCTTTGTTTTCCACTAGGATTTTTATGGTATCATGACTTATATTTAAATCTTTTATCTACTTTGAGTTTATTCTGGTGTACAGTGTAAGCTGATGATGTAGTTTCTTCTTTTTGCATGTACCAGTCCAGTTCTCCTAGCATCATTTATTGAAGAGACTGTCTTTACTCCACTGTGTGCACTTGCCTCCTTTGTCAAATATTAATTGACCATAGAGGCATAGGTTTATTTCTGGGCTCTCTATTCTGTTCCATTGATCTATGTGTCTGTTCTTTTACCAGTACCAGACTGTTTCTATTATAGTGGACTTGTAGTATAGTTTGATATCAGATATTGTAATCCCTCCAATTTTGCTCTTCTTTCTCAAAATTGCTGAGGCAATTCAGGGTGCTTTTTGGTTTGGAATATTTGTTCTATATATGTGAAGTATGCCATTGGTATTTTAATAGGAATGACATTGAATCTATAGAATGCTTTGGATAGTATGGGCATTTTAATGATGTTAATTCTTCCTATCCATGAACATGGTACATGCTTCTCCTTATTTGTACCTTCCTTAATTTCTTTCTTCAGTGTCCTATAGTTTTCAAGTACAGGTCCTTTATCTCCTTCATTGAATTTATTCCTGGGTACGTAGGTGCCATTTAAAGTCCTATCCCCTAAAAAGTCTAGAGCTATGCCACACAATATGGTTGCCTCTAGCCACATATGGCTATTGAGTATCTGAAAGGTGACTAGTCTGAAATGAGAGGTTCTGTAAGTATAAAATACACACTAAGAAACATATGTTTAAATGTATCACTAATGATATATATTCATTGTACATTGAAATTATACTATTTTGAGCATGTTGGATTTAATATATTATTAAATTTATTTTTACCTGTTTCAAACAGGCAATGTAATAATAATTAATACATTTTAATGTAATAATTAATACATTTTAAACTACATGTGTCACTCATCTATTTTTTTGAGCTTTGAAATATAATTGACATATAACATGTAAGGTTAAGGTCAATGTAATGATTTTATATATGTACACATTGCACAATAATTACTACAATAAAGTTGAGTAAAAACCTTCATTATCTCACACACTTACACATTTTTGTGTATGTATATGATGAGAATTTTTGAAATCTAGTCATTTAGCAACTTTCAAATATACAATACACAATATAGTAACCATGCCGCACTTTACATTCGTAGAACTTATTCATCTTTTCACTGGAAGCTTGTACCCTTTGACCAACTTTACCCATTTCTCCACCCACATCCTGTGCATCTCTGAGTGGGAGCTGGGCCCACGCCATGCAAAAGGGTCTGTCACACTCAACTACCTACATCCCTGGCAATCACCAATTTGTTCTCCGTTTCTATGAGTTTGAGTTTCTTAGATTTCATGTAAAAGTAAAATTATACAGCATTTGTATTTCTCTGGCTTATTTCACTTATCATAATGCCTTCGAAGTCCACCCCTATTGTCACAAGTGTCCTTATTTTTTATGGCTGAATAATATTTCATCTCATATATATACACACACACACACACAATCACATCTTATGCATTCAGCCATCAGTGGGTGCTTAGGTTGTTTCCATGTCTTAGCTATTGTAAGTAGTGTTGCAATGAACATAGAGATGCAGATATCTCTTTGAGAAAATGATTTATTTACTTTAAATGTATTCCCAGAAGTGGAATTGCTGAATGAATAAGATTGTTCTATTTTTAAATTTTTAAGGAACTTCCAGTTTTTTCTTAGTGCTGTTAGCAATTTACATTCCCACCAACTGTGAACAAGGGTTCCCCTTTCTCCATACCCTTGCCAGCACTTGTTATTGCTTGTCTTTTTTTAAATAATAGCCATTCTAATAGGTATGAAGTGATATCTCATTTTAGTTTTGATTTTTATTTTTTATTATTAGTGATATTGATTAGCTCTTTATGTACCAGCTGGCTATTTAAGTATCTTCTTTGGGAAAAATGTCTATTTATTTCCTTTGCCCATTTTTATTTGGATTGTTTTTGTTTTTGTTTGTACTCTTGAGTTTTATGAATTCCTTACGTAAGACCAGGAACCTCTTAGTAAGTAGGTGGTTTGCAAATGTTTTTTCCTAATCTATATATTGCCTTTCCTTTTTTGTTGACTGTTAATTTTTCTGTGCATAGCCTTTAGGTTTGATGTAGTCCCTCTTGTTGATTTTTGCTCTAGTTGCTGTGCTTTGAGTGTCATATCTATAAAATCATCACTAAGACCAATGTCAATGAAGTTTTTAATTATGTTTTCTTTAATACATTTTGAGTGCATTTTTATTAACAGTATAAGGTGGAGGTCCAGTTTCATTCTTTGGATATGAATGTCCAGTTTCCCTGGCACCATTTATTTTTTAATTAATTTTTTATTGTTGTTTAATTACAGTTGTCCCCATTTCCCCCCATTACTCTCTCCTGCTCTACCCACACCCCACCTCCCACATTCAATCCTCCCCACCTGTTGTCTTTCTCCATGAGTCCTTTGTACAAGTTCCTTGACTTGACCCTTGCCCTTCTTTCCCCGTTACCCCCCTCTTTCCTCCCTCATGGTTACTGTCAGTTTGTTCTTCATTTCCATGTTTCTGGTTCTGTTTTGCTTGCTTGTTTCTTTTATTGATTAAGTTCCACTCATAGGTGAGATCACATGGTATTTGTCTTTCACCGCCTGGCTTATTTCACTTAGAATAATGTTCTATAGTTAATAGACTGCCTTTTCTCAACTGAGCAAGTATTCTTGATTTCCTTGTACACATGACTTATCCTAATATTTCCATTGGACAGTGCTACTCTAGAAAATTCCTCCTACCTTTCCCTTTCTTCAATTGTCGGCCAGCTAGATGGAGAGTATCTGGTGAAGGATCATGAATTCATTGAAAATGGCTCAGGTTTGATGAGATTGAGGTGCCCTTTCCCTTGAATTAGCAATTTTAGGAACTCTGCTCACTGACTGGAAACACCTGCATTGAACTATTTCATGTGTGAGAAATTTTTTTCATATTACATGAATAATATTGGGATCGTGTTTGTAAAAGAAGTAAGCATGAACTAATAATGCAAGTAGCGTGGGAAAGAGTTGATCAAGAGGACCTGGGTATTGAAGTAGGTATTTTAAGTGAGGTCTGCATGTTAGCCCTCATCATGAATATAAGGAACAGAGAATTAAGGTAGTGGAAAAGAGCCCTGGTTGGTGTGACTCAGTGGACTGAGTGCTGGCCTGTGAAGCAAAGGGTCCCTAGTGTGATTCCCAGTCAGGGCATATGTCTGGGTTGCAGGCCAGGTCCCCAGGAGGGGACGCATGAGAGGCAACCACACATTAATGTTTCTCTCCCTCTCTTTCTCCCTCCTTTCCTCTTTCTGAAAATAAATAAATAAAATATTAAAAAAAGAAGTAATGCAAGTGCAAAGTTCTGGAAGTGGGAGAACATTTTGCTTGTTCAAGGAGCACCAACAATGCCAACATAGATGGAACTCAGTTAGATGATAGGCTGAACCATTTGGGATAACTGATATTTGACCTAATGTGGCCTATGAAAATAGAAATTTTATACTCCTATACTTCAGTGTGATACCTGCGAATAATAATAAATAATATCAGAAAGATAACAGAATAGGGGCAGGAGCTGGACCAGGTATAGTCTTGTAAGAAACTCTAGGTACTTTGGCTTTTCCTCTAAGTGAAATTGGGAGCCATTGTAGGTTTTGACAGATCAGAATATAAAGGGACGTGAGTACAAGCAATCAATCTAGTAAGGAGGCCTTTGCAATAAACTGGTTAGAGTATGAGGATGGCTCAAATTAGGTGGTAATAGTGAAAATGTTTAAAATAGTCATATTTGGGACAAATTTTGAAAGTAAGGCCAACATAATCGTGACAAATTAGATGAGGGCTATGAGAAAGATTTATATTCAACTTATACCCTGAGCAAATGGAAAGATGGAGTTTCTATTTACTGTGATGGGAAAGTAGGTCTGCAGGTGAAGCAGGTTTTAGGGGAAATATAACACTCTCAGACTGGATATATTGACTTTGTTAGGCAACCTGGGGAGAGGTTAAGTAGGTAACTCAATTTACAAGTCTGGAGTGCAGAGAGAGGTCAACTGAAACATACAAATTCGAGACTTTACAACTCATAGATGACATCTAAAGCCATAAGCCTGGATAAAATAACCAAGGGAGAGAATGTAGATAGAGAAAATGTCTACGGACTGAGCCCAGGGACAAAGCAAAATTAAGAGGTGGGCATAATAAGGAGGAATGAATAAAAAAGACAAAGAAATAGCCAGTGAGTTACCAGAAAAACCTGGAGTGCAGGATCCTCAAAGTCAAATAAAAAAGCTTTTATGGAAAAATGGATGATCAAAGGCTGCTGATTAATAAACAATGAAGGAGAAAAATTAATGAAAATTAGAGGTCATTGACAACCTTAAGAGCGGTTTTATGGAATGCTGGGGGAGTGGGCAGGGGAACCAAACTAGAATATGAAGAGGGTTCAGAGAGACAATGAAAGGGAAAAAATGATAATGGATAAGAAACTCTTTCAAGTTTTGATGAAAAGTGGAAGAGAAAAATAAGGTAGTCACTGGAAGAGTAAGTGGAACCCAAAGAGAGTATTTTTGAGAAGGGAAACGTAACAACATGTTTTTATGCTGAATGCTTGATGCAAAAATAAGAAAGTTGTAGAAAATAGAAAAAAACATGGCAAAATTTATACTTTGACAATTTCACCAATATTACCATATTTCATCTCATTTAAGACAAACTTTTTCAGGAAGGACAAAAATCACATGATCATCTCAATAGATTACAAAAAGCATTTGATAAAGTACAGCACCCATTTATGATAAAAAATTTGAGTAAAATAGGAGTAGAGGGATCATACTTCAACATAATAAAGGTCATATATGAGAAACCTACAGCCAACATCATATTCAATGGTCAAAAACTAAATTTTCTCACTAAGATCAAGAACAAGACAAGGATGTCTGCTTTCACCACTTCTATTCAACATAGTATTGGAAGTTCTACACACAACTATCAGACAAGAAAAAGAAATAAAAGGCATCCAAATTGGAAAGGAGGAAGTAAAACTCACTTTTTGCAGGTGACATGATAGTGTACATAGAAAACACTATAGACTACACCAAAAAACTACTCAACCTAATAAATGAATTTGGCAAAGCAGCAGGATACAAAGTCAATATTCAGAAATCAAAGACATTTTTGCACACCACCAACAAAATATCAGAGACAGAAATCAGGAAAAAAAATCCCATTTGATATAGCAACAAGAAAATTAACGTGTCTAGGAATAAACCTAACAAAGGAGGTAAAAGTGTAGTATAGTTTCTGTACTCAGAAAACTACACAATAACTGAAGAAAGAAATTAAGGAAGACACAAATAAATGGAAGCATATACCATGTTCATGGACTAGAAGAACTTTTATCATCAAAATGTCCATATTACCCAAAGTAGTTTATAGATTCATTGCAATCCCCATTAAGGTACCAATGACATATTTCACAGATATAGAACAAACATTTCAAAAATTTATGTGGAACAATAAATGAACCTGAATAGCCTCAGCAATTTTGAGAAATAAGAACAAAGTAGGATGGATCACAATACCTAGTATCAAACTATACTACAAGGCTACTCTAATTAAAATAGTCTGGTACCAGCATAAGAACACACACACAGATCAATGGAACAGAATAGAGAGCCTAGAAATAAACCAATGTCTCTATGGTGAATTAATATTCAATAAAGGGGGCAGGAGCATTAAGTGGAGTAATAGTAACCCCTTCAACAAATGGTGTTGGGAGATCTGGGCAGGCACATGCAAAATACTGAAACTCAACCACCAACTTATACCACACATAAAAATAAAGTCAAGATGGATAAAAGATTTCAATATAAGTCATGACACCTTAAAAGTCCTAGAGGAAAACATGGGCAGGAAAATTTCAGATATTCCACGTAGCAATATTTTCATCCATATGTCCCCTAAAGCAAAGAATATAAAGGAAAGAATAAACAAATGGGACCACATCAAATTAAAAAGCTTCTGCACAGCTAAAGAGAACATCAGCAGAATGAAAAGGGAACCAACTGTATGGGAAAACATATTTGCCAACGATACCTCAGACGATAGTTTGGTCTCCAAAATATGGAAGGAACTCATGTGACTCCACACCAAGAAGACAAACAATCCAATTGAAAAATGGGCAAAGGATCTGAACAGATACTTCTCCAAGGAGGACATACAGATGGCTCAGATACATATGAAAGGATGACCAGCATCACTAGCCATCAGAGAGATGCAAGTTAAAATCACAGTGAGATACCACTTCACACAGGTCAGAATGGTCATCATTAACAAATCAACAAACAACAAAGTGCTGGTGAGGTTGTGGAGAAAAGGGAACCCCAGTGCACTATTGGTGGGAATGCAGACTGGCACATCCACTGTGGAAAACAGTATAGAATTTCCTAAAAAAACTGAAAATGGAACTGCCTTTTGACCTAGCAATTCCATTGCTGGATTATATCCTAAGAATCCAGAAATACCAATTCAAAGAACCTATGCACCCCTATGTTCATAGCAGTGTTATTTATAATATCCAAGTTCTGGAAACAGCCTACATGTGCCCACATGTATATGAGTGGATCAAAATACTGTGGTACATTTACACAATGGAATAGTACACAGCAGAGAGAAAGAAGCTCCTACATTTTGTGACAGCATGGATGGAACTGGAGAGTCTTGTGATAAGTGAATTAAGCCAGATAGTGGAAGATAAATAGCATATGATCTCACCTATAAGTGGAACCTAATCAACAAAACAAACAAGTGAGGAAAATAGAATCAGAGACATGGAAATAAAGAACAAACTGACAGTAACTGGAGGGGAGAGGGGAGTGTGATAATGGGGAAAGAAGAAGGGTCAAGTCAAGGAACATGTATAAAGGACCAGTGGACAAAGATAATGGGTGGGGAGGATTGAATGTGGGAGGTGGGCTGTGAGTAGGGAAGGGGAGAGTAAGGGGGGAAATGGGGACAAATGTAGTTGAACAATAAGAAAAAGAAACTCAAAATTTAAAAAGACAAAGTATTTTACACGTGTTGTCATAAAAAAGTAGCATCCTATTATTTCTATTTGCTTTATTTTTCTCCTTAGTTTTTCATATTTTAACACTTTTAAAATTGATCTGTGTCTAACAATTCATGCTTTATCTTAGTTGAATTGGTGGTCATTTTTTTATTGGCACACAAAAAAGTGTGTCTCAAAATTAATAGTATGTTACACTCATTGATATTCAAAATATACTTTCTATGGGTACCTAAGAAGGCAAACAAGAAAACTCATAACATGGATAGCAATTAGCGGGGATCAACTTTGGTTGCGAAACTTTGTAATTTTTTTGTGCAATATTCCAATAATTAAAATGGAATAGATACTAATATTTCATGTGTAAATAAAATTTTTACATAGAATATGTGCAACTGGCTAACTTTAGAGTCAATGATATATAAGGGAATGAAAAGATGAACAATTTAAAAGCAATATTGTGAAAAGAAACACTACAGGAATACTGAATGGCAAAAAAAAAAAAACAAGAAAATAAGTTGAAAGTCACTAATAATCAGAAAAATGTAATGAGCTGCTATTCCTCACTATTTCAGTACACACCAGAAAGATGATATATATCAAGAGTTGTCTAGAATATGGAGAAGATGGAATACCTATAATGTTGAGTATACCATAATTTGGTACAGCCAATTAATGTAGCAATTTGGCACCATTTATGAACTTTTAATAGCTTATACATACAACTCAATATTTCTTCTTTTAGTGTATATACTGTAGAAATTCTGGGACAAGTACAGGAAGATACTATTGTAGCATTATTTTTAAAAATGAAATTTGAAATGAATGAAAATGATATCAAAAGCAGAATGGATGTTAACAATATTGTCCAATGGATGACAAAATGTCGTATCTTCAAGAGTTTGAAGGTGGCAAGAAATGTCAGAAATACAACACAGATAAATTTTTAAAAATATTCCCTAATAAAAGTAAGATTCAGAAAAATAGCATACCTGTGATAAAACTAAATTTAAAATCAAGATTAGGCAAGTTAGATTGAAGAACACGAGAGCTCTATTTCAGGTTTGTTGACAATGTAATCATTAAGAAAAAAACATTTTCTTGAATATCCTAAGTGTAGACTTACATGGTAAAAAAAGGTTCTAGAAATATTGTTTAACTAAATACACTCTTGGCTATTAACATGTAGAGATATCATATTACAGTGGGTCATAATGACTCAGTGCCATACACCAGAAATGTCAGGTATAGGCAATTAAAAAAGAATTATTATTTTTCCCTAAGAGTATAAGGTAATTATCATTCAGAATGTACACTTTAAAAATAAATGAGACAGAAAATGTATAGTATTCATTTATGCGTGTGCATGATTGCCAGAATACACAAAAATGAATAATGAATATTAACATTAGAGAAAGAGAAGGGAATAAGATCAGGGCTTGAGGATAATAGGGAATTAAATTTTACTGGTAATAATTTATTTTTACTTTTAAATACTTCAGTAAAAAGAGGTAAAATTAATTTTTATTGGAGAATAGTACATATAATATTGCTATAGACACTGTATTTTCAAAGTATCATAACAATGATTTTACAAATAATTTTTAACAAATAATTTTTCAAAATTATCCCAAATTTCTAAGAGATTAGAAAAAATGAAGAGGAAATAATGACTTAATATTTTGCTGTTGAGTTCTGGCGAATGAGAAGTGGATTATTTTCTTCAAGTGAATTTTCTGAATTTTACAGTATCCACATTGTGCATGTAGTTCTTTTTATCAATCGGTGGAAAAAAAATAAAAGGGAAAAATATATATTCAAGAAATAAAGTCTGGGAATGACCAGAGTAAAAATTTCCCAAGGATTGGGTCAAGATGGCAGACTAAGCACTAGTGCATTTCTCTCATTCCACCACAAATCCCTTTAAATGACAAGGAAAGGCAGGTTTCTGAATATAAAGAATAACTCTAGAAAACCACCGGGTAAAGGAAAGGGCGAATTCCTAGATGGAAAACAGATGGGGCAGGGGCACCGATGTGGGGGTTGGGTGGAGTGGGGGTGG
>PVKU01014835.1:0-21090 GCA_004027475.1 Anoura caudifer | reverse complement strand
TACAGGCAAGAAGGGGCTGGAAAGAAGTATTTGAAGTCTTGAAAGGCAAGGACCTACATCCAGGATTGCTCTATGCAGCGAAGCTTTCATTCAGAATGGAAGGGCAGATAAAGTGCTCCTCAGACAAGGTCAAGTTAAAGGAGTTCATCATCACCAAGCCCTTATTATATGAAGTGTTAAAGGGACTTAGCTAAGAAAAAGAAGATAAAAAATAGGACAGTAAAACGACAGCAAACTCACAGATATTAACCATCACACCTAGAACAAAAGAAAACTAAGCCAACAGCTAGAACAGGAGCAGAAACACAGAAATGGAGATCACATGGAGGGTTATCAACAGGGGTGTGGGAGGAGGAGAGGGGGGAAAGGTACAGAGAATAAGTAGCATAGATGCTGAATAGAAAATAGACAGGGGGAGGGCAAGAATAGTGTGGGAAAAGTAGAAGCTAAAGAACTTATGACACATGGACATGAACTAAAATGGGAAATGTGGGTGGGAGGGGGTATGCACAGTGGAGGGGAATGATGGGGGAGAAATGGGACAACTGTAATAGCATAATCAATAAAATATATTAAGAAAAAGAAAGTCAAAAACAAAGTAACAATCAACTAAGGTCAGATAATTATGCAGTTAATTTGAAAAAAAAAACAACAGAGAAATTTGTGCACTGCATTGCTTTGTGAAAGGAAAACAGAGTGGTTCATGGATGGGGAAATATTGTGCTTCTTAGTAAGATAGCACAGCAGTTTCCATTCACTTTGCAAGTGACTAAGGGTTTTAGAAAGAGGAAAAGGAGATGTGACTCCAAAGCTTGGTCCTACCAAATAATACAAGTAAATAAACAGAGACACTTACCCAAGACATGTGGCTAGTTGCACAGGTGAAGTATCACCATCCCGGGAAAATTATTCATGCTAGGGAAGAGTCAAAAACCAGGGAGCCTTATTATGAAAATGAGGAATGTGCCCAAGGCCTCTGAACTCTCTCCATTAAAACATACTGATAACTGTACAAAGTGAATCAATGAACAGGCACCTTGAGGGCCCATGGAGAATGGGGCAAAAAGCAGCCATCAAGGAAAGGCTGTCTTTAAGAGGTCTCCCAAGAGGGCCCCCAAAACCTGACAGACGAGCAGAAGAAGATAGTTCCAGACATTTAGAAACTTGAAACAAGAGCAAAGCCTAATGTCTCCCTGATAAATTGTGCATGCTCCCTGATATGGCCTTTATATCTTTAAAACCCCAAGCAAGCCAAGTCATGTAATGGCCATGAGATGTCCATTCAAAAAAGAGCCACATTTTTGTTTATTTTGCTTTTTCATTTTTCAGTAGCAGATTTGTTTTTCATACATCATCTAAAAGCTTCTGACTTCCTGGGATTGTATGCAACCCCCCAAGAAAGCCTAATTATTCTAATGTCTGGGTCAGTGGTTTTTAAACTTAGGACCGCAGAATACCCTGGGAGCTTGTTAAAAATTTCACTGTTAGCCCTCTCCATCGCCCCCACCCTTCCCAGCCCAAAGGTGATAAATGGAGGTCTAGAAAGAGGCCAGAAATATGCATTCTTACACACATCCAAAGGCCTTCTGAGGCCTGTAGGTCAAAGGACCTTACGTGGAAAACATTCAGCCCACCCTCTTTCATTTCCACCAAAATACCCTTTTCCTTAATGATAGATAGAATGTGGTTGTTTGGGGAGTAGTGAAGAAGGGGAGTAAGACATGGCAGTTGCCCAAATTGCCTTGCAATTGTCTCAAATCTTGCTTCGTGATTGCAGAAAGTTTGTGTTTATGCTCTTCTCTGTCCCCAGATTCAGGCAATTGTTGACCTAGTACATACCTGTCTGCATGGCATAAGATGAAAAGAGGTGGCAGGTCTGCCGACCCAAGGTGGTTGTTCCTAAAAACCTGCCCAGAACTGCATCGCACCTGGTCAAGTCACAGCATTCCCCCTAAGAAAACAGGAAGGTGCATCAGCTATACCTTGCAGCTGGCAGAGACCCTTCAGAGAGCACTGGGGGGTGCAATCCAGAAAAGGAAATCAGGATGTGTGTCACTGTGCGCCTATTTTAATGAGACCAATCAATCTAGTGCCTGTCTGTGCCCAGACAGTTAGCTTGTATTTCTTTTATTTGACCAAAAGCAGTGAGGGAGTAAGTAGAGAAGAAAGCTGGGAGTAGGGCCCCACCCCTGTCACAGTCCCCTGAGTAGCTGTGAGATCTTAGCAAAGTTACTTCTTTTCCTCTGAAGAATGAGAAGGTGGATTAAAAAAAAAAAAACTTCTGAGGGCTGTTTTGCTCCCACTAGTCATGAATCCCATGAACCAAGGAGGGTTCATGTTTAGCTTTCACCATGGAGATGACAGCCAAATATGAAGTTCTCTCCAGGCAGTGGGGGAGGAGAAACTGGGGCCATGGGACACAAGTGACAAGATTAGGTTGTGAGGACCCAGGGCATCAGAAGCCAGGGTGGAGGCGACCCTGGCAGGGTGGATATTCTGGCCCCAGTAGTTCCCTGTTGTGGGGCTGTCCTGTGCATTGCAGGATATTTAGCTGCATTCCTGACTTCTTCCGTCTACATGCCTATAGAATGCCCCCACCCAGTTATAACAACTAAAAATGTCTCCAGACATTGCCAAATGTCCTCTTGACAGGAAAATTGTCCCTGGTTGAGAATCACTAGTTTAAATGCAATAAGTATCCCATACAGTCAAAAGGAACATATGTAATTTCTACCATTGTACCCTAAAACTATCATTGCTTGGGTATTTACCTTGTGAACAATGTAAATCTGAAAGGTAAAAACTACCTCTTCTCAATTCCAACCCCCAGCAAATTAAGATACATGTAAATAAAGGGAAGTGTCAGGGGGTGAAGGGGTGAAACCCACCAAAGGAATCGAAATGGAGGATTAGAAAAGGCATGAGACAGGGCAAAACCTGGGATTATGGAGGGTCAGCCTTGGTTGAAAGAATGAGAAGACCCTTGAGGATTAAGGGAGAAATATAAGGGTGAGAGAGAAAGAAATCAGAACCTATAAAAGAAGGAGGAAACTTGCAAAGCTGGAGACTGGTCATAAGGGTGTGCATGTATGTGTGTATGTCTGTATGTGTGCCTGTTTGAATGTACATATGTATGTATCTGAATGTGTGTGTGTGTGTGTGTGTGTGTGTGTGTGTATGTGTGTGTTAAGCAGGTTTCTCAGGGTGGGTGCGGAGGAGCCTGGAAGGGTAGGGAGTTACCACAGTCTAAGGCAAAGAGACTGAATGGAAAGAAGGAGAACTAATAGCTGAACACAAGAGAACAGAATCAGAGGCTGGAGCCAGAAGAAACGGAGGCATGTGTGGGGTAACACCCGGGCATAGGACATCAGCAAGACAGCAGCAATGATTTCTAGGAAAATAGAATCAGAACAGCCACTTCTAGCCCCACCAACTATTCAGTTCACATCCACTGAGTATGCACTGGAGGTACACAGAGAAAATTCCTTGGCCCTGCTCTAGAGAAGACTGACTACTTGGTCAAGTTCATGAAGAATAAAACAGTCCATGATTGCCTCTCTGGGAGGAAACACTCTGAGACTCTCAGTTCATGTTGCTTAGAAGATGAAACAGCAAAATCGGGAAACAAAAGCAGCTCTCAATCATGCTCCCTACCATCTTCAGTTGGCTTGAAAACAGTGATAGGGATAAAGGGCCTTATATAAGTTTCCAGAAACCCTCTAGTGACCCCTCCACTTGAAGAACGAAGCTCAGATTTACAGCACTGATTTTCACAGAGACCCTCTTACTGTCAAGTCAGCTGAATTTCTGTGAATTTTAGATGCCCAAGGGTAGGGTTTCTGTTTTGAATTAGGTCTTCTTGCCAAGGGATATAAGAAAAGGCTCCCGAAGGAAGCCTGCAGAAACAGCTCATTACTGTGCAATCCATTCCCCCGCCACCTCGCAGAAGATTCAGGCGGAAAAGCTTTGTTGCCACCGTCTGATAACAGAGGTGGTGGCCTGAATACTAACCAGAAAGCCGCAGAGAAGGAAATGTTTTCTGAGAAAATGTGTCTCTTCTGCAAGGAGGAAAACAACAAGACAAAAAACCACAGGTCTCCGTTCACAAATCTCAAGTGAGCAAAGCTGCCAAGTGTCTTGGGAACGGCTAGGAAGGTCAGGTCTGGGGGTCTGGCGCTGTAGAAGCCATTTCAAAGCCTCCCTTCACGCGTGCTCACATACAGCACAGTTGGTTTGCTCAAATGAGCGCAAACAAAGAAAAAATTTGTTTGAAAGGGCAGGCTCCATTATACTCTAATTAATGTAAATCTCACAGAGAGGAACCAAAATAAACACAGTAATTAAAGTTTAGGGGTTTGGTTTGGTTTTGGGGAGGAAGTTCACAAGTACCTGAAAAGGATTCAGATTTGATGTAGTTTTAGGAACTGTTTTTTGTGTGATAATTTTTCAAAAGAACAAACTAGCTACAACAATTGGGTTGTTGTCCCAAATCCACGACAGTAGACTCTTTCGTCTCTAGGAAGGGAAATGCACCATGTTCCCACAAAGGAATTTCAGAAAACAAAGAGACTAATGTTAAGTACCAGAGCTCCTAGAGATGTTAATGAAAAAAAATGCCTGAGACAGTGAGGGGGAAGGAAATGAAATACTGAAATAACCAGACCAGCAGAGCTGAAAGATCAAAGCCAAATCTATGGCTCACTAGGGAAGGGGAAATGGTGCCATGAGTGGGTAGGGTCAAAGAGGAATTTTTGTCAAATAAAGTAGGGTTCTAAAAGGCATTATTTGACTGGTTTAGAAGGAGATTATAAACTCTCATTGGGGATTGATCATTGCCTGACATACGTCACAAAAGCACAAGCAAACTTTTCAAAGTGGTCCAGGGTGTGTTATAGTGAGGTTCTCTCAGGTTCAGGGTCATGTAGCGGCCACCTCAATAATAAAATCCCAAGCCAGGGCTAGCTATTTCCAAGTTGTACTTTTCAAGTTTGCCTAATGATCTAACACAGGATGCCAGTAAGGCCAAGTTCAGTGAATACACACATTTCATTGACTGGCATGGCAATTAATGCCGTGCTTGCTTTCATCTGTAAATACCCACATGCCTTGTGAGGGAGCCAAACATGCAAGATCTCAGATTAGGAGGAATGAAAAAGTGCAAAGATCCAGAAGCTCAAATGAGCCTGGTGTATTTCATAAACAGCAAGAAGGCCAGAGGGGTTAGAACCAAGTGAGGGAGAGGGAGAGTGATAAGAAAGAGATCAAGTAGGGTTCGGATCTCCCAGGACAGGGACTTTTATTCCAAATGTGATTGAAATCCATTGAAGAATTTTGAGCAGGGAAATGACATGATCTGATTTACAACTTTTAAAAGGTTACCCTGTCTGAGATGTGAAGATTCTCTAGGCAAGTAAAAATGGAAGCAGAGAAACCAGTTAGGAGGCTTATTGTGGGAGTCCAGGAGATGACGGTGGTCTGGACTGGAGGAATAATGGATACAGGTCAGATTTGTGATCTATTTGGAAGACAGAGCTGACAATACTTGATGAGGGATATAGGGCAGGAAGAAAAGAAGAAAATTCAAATGACTTCTGGATTTTCCACCAAAGCACACCTTAAGTGTATAGGCAGTATTGAACACTAGAAAAGTAAAGGATTTATGGGGAGGATTAGAAGTTCTAAACATTTGAACATGTTATGGCCAAGATTCTGGTGAGACACCCAAGTTTATATGTATACACACACACAGCTGGATATATTAATTTGGAGCTTATATGAAAGGTAGAGATACAAATTGCAACCATTTTTATATAGATGTTATATAAAGTCATGGGACTGGCTGAGGCAATATAGAAAGTAAATATTGATAGAGAAGGCAATGAGAGGGAAGGAGGGGAGACAAGAAGAGGAAAAGGCACAAGACTGAGCCATGACAGTGTGTAGAGCTCATGTTGTGGTTGTTTGTTTAGATGGAAAGTGTTACGGTATGTTTATAGGTTGCTGCTAGACAGGGGGAGAGCACGTGATGCACAAAGAAAAGGAAATAAGTGAAGGAAAAAAAGTCCTCAGGTGGTTGACAAGGAATGGAGGATGCACAGAGGGATACGTTGACCCTAGAGAGGAGAGGTAACAGACTAGTTGTGGCTGGAGGGAAGGGAAAGTATAATGTTATAGATGCCTACAAGTAAGTTAGTAGAGTCAGTGGTAGTAGGATGAGGCAAGCTTTTTCTGAGTACTTCTAGTTTCTCGATGAATTAAGAAGCAAGATCATTTAAGAAGAGTGATGTTATAAAGAAGGCAATACTGGGGTTTTTGAGAAAAGAAGACAAGTTTATGAAATAGTGGTGTCAGAATGGGAGAGCAGCCTGATCAGGGAGCTGTCACAGGATGGTCCAAGTTGAAATTTACAGTCGTCAATTTAAAGTGAGGCCAGTAGCAGGGCTGTGTTTTTCTCCAGTGACAATCAGCTCCCCGGATGTAAATTGGGCAGGGGTTTGAATTTAATCTGGATCAGGAGGATCAAGTAACTTAGAAGCCAGAGGTTTGAGTAGAAGATCTACTTGGATGTCAAAGTTACAGGAGAGTAATCACCAGAGTAGTAGTGGAAAGGGAGGGAGGAAAGGAGGGAGAGAATCATAGCTGAAATCTTCATTGAAAGAAGGAAGGTGACTAGGAAATCTGCAAATGCAGTAAAAGGCCTGTAGTGGAATAAAAGGCTAGTAAAATGGAGGCATGTGCCTCAAAGAAGCTTTAGGTTGAGGGGGAGGTTGGTGGGTGGAGCTTCTAGCGGGAAGAGGCCAGGGATGCTGCTGAACACCATGGTGCGCAGTACAGCACAGAGGCTGAGAAAGCCTGACTTGGATCAACAAGCTAAAGAGAATGCTCATCGGGGAATGGGGGTCTCCATGGGCAAAGTAGAACTTGAGGAGTGAAGAGGATGAGGAAAGTCCAGTGCAAGGAAGAGATAAACAAAGCCTTATGGGGAAAATGTGTTGGCATTCAGAGGGACCAGGGAAGGCTGACTACTTGGTAGTGGCTGAGGGGTGCAATATGTCAAGGCCTTGGTTCTGAGAAGGAGATGGAAGAACAGTTCTATTCACAGCCTTCTTCTTTGGAAAGTTGTGGATGGAGATAAGGGCAGGATGGGAAATGGAGGGAGCACTCCTGGTGGGCTCACCAAGCACAGAATCAATCCCAAGGGCTGTTCTTCTGTCCTGCTCTCAGTCTTAAGACAGCAAGGGGAGGGGCCATCTTAACAAGAGATTAACCTAAATTTCCAATCTAGCCCATGAAAGAAGACAGAGTTTTATTGTACAATGTCAAGACAGATGTCTATAAATAGGCAAAATCTCAGTCATAAAATCTTACATTAAAATGTCACATTTTGAAAATGATGGAAACAATGCACCTTATATGTGCCATTTACATTTTGTCAATTTCAAATATTCCTTTTTTTAATCCTCTCCTTTGTGCTCAAACACTGCAAATTCATAGAAATTTGTGGCTTTTGGTGTAGAAAGGTGCCCCCTCCCATTTTCACAGATTTATCAAGTTGAAGAAAAAACTACAGATTTCTTAGAAATGTTTTTTCCCCAAACAGATAAGCGCTGGTTAGTGTATTTCAGTGGACTGAGTACCAACCTGCTAACAAAAGGGTTGTTGGTTCGATTCCCAGTCAGGGCACATGCCTGGGTTGCAGGCCAGGTCCCCAGTAGGGGGTGCACAAGAGGCAAGAACACCTTGATGTTTCTCTCTCTCTCTTCCCCTCTCTTTAAAAATAAATAATCTTTTAAAAAGATGAATAATTTAGCTGATATTTTTTTAAAATAAAAATAGTATTAATGAGTACCCATTCTGTGCCAAACATAAGCCCCAAAGGGATAAGTACTTCACTGATAATATTTCTAGCTATTTCTCTAAAATGCATTTTTCATTCTCTTGGGGAAAATCAAAAGGCATAAAATTTTAACATGATCATTCAAATTCAATTGTAATATTTTTAACTTTACAAGAATTTTAAAATTTACCCATGTAGGTTATTTCATATTTTAAAATGTGCCAGTTCAAATTTAAAATATAGGTGTGATTTAAACCACTGAATAAGATTTCAATATCAGGTATATTAAAATTTAGTCAACAGTCAAAACTCTCTTTACAATGCTGAATTATTTTTTTCAAGTGCCAACTTATTAAATCCTGTATTATAAATCCAAATTGTTTAGAGATATTTCCATAATGAGCAAATGGCCAAATGGTATCAGTAAAGTTGTTTGACTGATTGAGACCAATGGTGATTTTTCAAGTGATCCTCCTAGCTTCTTACCATTTTGGCAAGATATATCCTTGGTCTCAAGAGAACCTGAGTTTCACCATGTGGATAGATCAACAGAAATTCAACGATACTACTGGGAAAACATCCTAACATTGATAATGAGTGTAAGGAAAACAATGGAAATCTTACTTTTAAATACTGTTTAAATATCAGTAAGATGTTTTGCTCTGTGTGAATGATAGTCTACAAATAACTGTTTCTGAGTAACTCTATTATTAAGGTTGTTGGTAAATTTTGGTGTAGGCAACCTCTTGCTAGGATGAGCAAGAAGAGTATCATCTGTAGGTGAAGCTGTATCTAACTCCACCTCTTCCTCCCGACAAGTAAATCAAGATGGAAAGGGATTGAGGTGGGTGAATTAAAAGGAATGAAGTCATTTCTTCCTTTAGAGAGGGAAAAAGAAAAGGGTGTGGGAGGGAATGAGAAAATTACTACATCCATCTGAAACATCTTGGTAAAGACTTTTTTCCTCTTCTTTGTATTTGTCTGGCTAATAGCAAAACAAAAAAAGAAAAAAGAGAAGGAGGAAGGAAGGTAAGAGGAGAGGGGAAACAAGAGAGGGAAAAATAAATGCAAGGAAAGGTAATGGAAAGTAGATGCTGTGTCATTCTCTCTCTTCCCTGCATTGCCCCACCCCAGTCCCCACCTCAGGACTCCTCCTCTGGCAGCTGATGGAAAGAGACTGAGAAAGAAGTTGCAGTCCTGTTGTGAATGAAGAAGCTGTGAGGACTTTAAATCAAAGCAAAGTCACAGAGCAGTAAAATCGGGAGGAGCTCGGGGAGTTCAGCGCCACAGCAAGCAGATGAGAAAAAGGAGCCAAAGGTTTGCCTTTCTGAAGATGTAAAAGTTAAGTGAGAGGAAGACCAGGCATTATTATACTTATCAAATGGTGGACAAAGGAAATATTTTAAGTTAGGCTGGTTAACTTTACAGCTGCAATTAAATAGCCTTTTAAAATACTGTACCTTTTATAATACAAGTTTAATAAATAGATGCATGTTTGATGATTATAGTGTAGAAAATGCACAGTCATTCATCCTTGGGAGAGAATTTAGGCAGAAAATAGCATCCAAGCTTCAAGAAAACTGTCGTAACAGCCACAGTGAAACATGAAGAAGGCATTGGCACTCGGTTGGCATTCAATAAATATTTGTTGAAAAAATCAGAGTGACTTCTGGTCAAGATGAAGGCATAGGTAGACATACTTTGCCTGCTCGCACAACCATATAAACAATTACAACCAGATCTCAAAAACAAATAACGCCCCAAAATGTCAGAACATCGAGCTGTATGGAAGCCCGACAACCAAGGATTTGAAGAAGACACATGCATCCAGACAGGTGGGAGTGGAGGATTTGTGGAGCTGGGGTGGAGAAGATGTGGTATGAAGCAGAGAGGTGGCGGCAGTGGTGAAATGGACAGTCCCACATTCCCATGTAGTAGATAAAAATTTGGGAGGGTTACCTTGGGAGTGAGTGATCCCAGCCCCAGACCAGATTGCACAGCCCAGGGTTCCAGTGCCAGAAAGGTAAAGCCTCACAACTTCTGGCTGTAAAAACTAGTGGGGGTTGGGGTGGCAGAAGAAACTGAGGGATTTTCACTGCTTAAAGGGCCCGCACAGGCTTAGAACATACACAAACCCCACGGCAGCAGCTGGAAGAGCACCAATCACACACAGGAGATGGGTAAGGTGACTGGAAGTCAGGTAAGTGTCTGGCAGGCCTCCAGAGGCCAGGCAGTGGCATTGTCCCCTCTCTAAACCCTCCCCCATAGAGAGCCACAGAGCAATGAAGTGGATTGCCTGGCCCTGGCAATTATCTAAGGCTGGACCCCATACAACTTACAAATGCCTTTTCTACAATACACCATGTTACTAAGACAGGGAGTAAAAGTAGCTTTACCTAGAATACAATAGAAACAAACACAGGGGAGCTGCCAAATTGAGGAGACAAGAAATATGGCCCAAATGAAAAAACAGAACAAAACTCCAGAAAAAGAACTAAACAAAATGGAGATAGCCAACCTATCAATGAAGAGTTCAAAGCACTGGTGATCAGGATGCTCAGAGAACTCACTGAGTACGGCAACAACATAAAGGGAGAAATGAAGTTTACATTAAGTAAAATAAAGAAAAATCTACAGGCAATCAACAGTAGAGGGGATGAAGCTGTGATTCAAATCAATGATTTGGAACAAAAGTAAGAAATAAACATTCAACCAAAACAGAAAGAAGAAACAAGAATTGAAAAAAAAAAATGAGGAGAGGCTTAGGAACCTCTGGGACAACTTTAAATGTACCAACATCTGAATCATAGGGGTTCCAGGCAAAGAGGAAAAGCAAGAAATTGAAAAAAATATTTGAAAAAATAATGAAAGAAAACTTCCTTAATCTGGTGAAGGAAATAGATATATAAGCCCAGGAAGCTCAGAGAATCACAAACAAGTTGGTCCCAAAGAGGACCATGTGAAGACGCAACATAATTACAATGCCAAATGTTAGAGACAAAGAGAGAATCTTAAAAGCAGCAAGAGGAGAGCAGAGAGTTACCTACAAAGGAGTTTCCATACAACTGTCAGCTCATTTCTTTTTTTAAATATTTTATTTTATTTTATTTTATTTGTTGTTCTTGTACAGTTTTCTGTCTTGTACTCCCATCCCAGCCCACCGCCCCAGCATTTCTTAACAGAAACTTTGCAGGCAAGAATTACTCAAAGTGATGAAAAGCAAGGACCTGCAATCTAAATTACTCTATCCAGCAAAGCTATCATTTAGAATGAAAGGGCAGATAAGGTGATTCCCAAAGTAAAGCCAAAGAAGTTCATCATCACCAAGCCATTATTACATGAAATGTTAATTATTACATGAAATGTTAAAATGTTAATCTTTTTTAACAAAAAGAAGATTATCAAAACTATGAACATTAAAATGACAACAAACTCACAACTAGCAATAGCTGAATCTAAAAAATAAGAAAAGCAAACTAAGCAAACAATAGAACAGGAACAGAATCACAGAAATGGAGATCACATGGAGGGCTATCAATAGGGAGGGGGAGGGGGAAGGATGGGGGAAAAGTACAAGGAATAAGAAACATAAATGGTAGATACAAAATAGAGTGTGTTAAAAATAGTATAGGAAATGAAGAAGTGAAAGAACTTATATACATGACTCAGGGATGTGAACTAAGGGTGCAAAATGCTGGTGGGAGGGTGGGTACCCAGTAGAGGGGGGCAAAGGGGGAAAATTGGAACAATTGTAATAGCACAATGAATATACTAAAAAAGCATCTAGCACTTGTCTAGCACACAGTAGGTGCTCAACAATTACCCTCTTTGGAACTAAATAAATCTGGGGTCATGTCACTTTCTCTTCCTGAGCCTCAGTTTGCCCATCTGAAAAATGGGCTCACCATGGGCACTTGGCAGGTGTAGCATCCAGCATCCAGCACCCAGCAAAGTAGACAGTTTATGGGTAGGATGGCAAGTGTTGGGCCCAAGTGTTCTTACCTCGGTGGGGAGGCATTGTCTTCACTCCCTGGCAGGTCAACAGGCAAACCTACCCCTCAGATTCTGACACCCCTCCCCCACCTATGACATCACCGCCGGAGTTGCCAATAGTAACCGTGAGGGGTCTGTGAGGTCACCTCATTCTACTCCACAAAGACTCTCACAGAGCCACAGCCGCTGGCTCCTCTCTGTCCCAGGGAAGCTGCTGAGACCCAGAGACTCGAGAGCCGTGGTCACAACAAAGCTCCTGAGAGGGACGCAGAGCGTTGGGAACCAAGGACATTCCAAGTACTGACTGGGGGAGGCCAGAACCAGGGGCAAAAGTTTTGTGGGCGTTAGGAGGCTCATTCAGCAGTTTCGGGAGACCTAGTTTGGGCACTGTCACTGTCGACAGCCACCATGGTCCTCGGCTGGTTGCTGTTTCTGGTGATGGCTCTGCCTTCCAGCACGACAGGCACCAAAAGCTGCATGTTCTGTGAGCTGACCGACTCCCTGAACTGCCCCGGCATCCTCATGAGCTGTGGCAACGAGGAGGAGTGCTTCATCGGCCAGGGGACGGCCCCCGGCCTTGGCTCCATCACCAACAAAGGCTGCATGAGATCCAGTTCCTGTGGCCGGGAAGAGCCTGTCACCTACCAAGGCGTCACCTACAGCCTCATCTCCACCTGCTGCTATGGACACCTGTGTAACAGGGCCGCGGACCCCGCAGGCAGCTGGATGGCAGCGACCCCTACCGGCCTGGCACTAGGTGTGCTGCTACTCCGTTGGTTCTGACCAGCATGGAGGGCAGGTTTTAGGACTGGTCTCAAGGCTCCGCTACTCCTTTTGCCCCCTGCCTCCTCACCCCTCCCTGTTCCCGCATTAAATGGCCAGAGGCCCTAGACAACTCCTTGTGTCTCTGTCTTCATTCATTGCAGGGCTTATCGGTGGGGACCCTGTGGGTTTCACAGTACCACTGTATTTCATTGGTCCTAAGATTGTATCTTTCCACATTTTGATCAGGACACTTCCTTTCATTGGTGTTACCTTAGAATTGATGAAATATGGTAAAGATAATAAAATTAATAAATGCCAGCTGATATTTAGGATAAAAAGAAGGATCAAATACCATATAATCTCACCTATAAGTGGAATCTAATCAACAAAACAAACAAATGAGCAAAATAGAACCAGACTTGAAAATAAAGAACGAACTGACAGTGATGGGGGGGTTGGGGGATGGGAGAGAGAAAGGAGAGGGGCAAGCAAAGGAACACAAGGACTCATGGGCATGAATAATGGGGGGGTTGTCTGTGGCAGTGGGGGGATGGGGTGAGCAATGGGGAAAAAGGCAGGGCAACGGTAACTGAGCGATAAATAAAACAAAACAAAATAAAATAAAATAAAATAAAATGGAACAATAAGTGAATCGTTGAAAGGTAAAGTGAGGCAATCTTAAAAGGTTTAAGAGTTTGAGCAAAAATCAATTTGAATCGGGTAGATCCAGTCTAGCAGAAAGAAAAGGGCTCCAAGGAGCTGTCCAAAATAAAATAGTTCTATAGGCAAAAGGAAGCAGGAAAAAAGATGTTATACCAGACCAAAAAGCGGGTTGGTTTCTGCAAGGTCACTTTCCTTTAGGGGATGACAGGGGTCTGTCAGGCAGATGACCTAAATAGTGCTCACAAGGTGACTCCTGATGGACAGGTGTAAGATTCCATTTCCGGGAGAGCTGAAACTGTAGTTACATCTTTGTTTGGGGACATGGGGCTTAGCATAAGCAACTCCATTTTGGGTCTACAGTATTAACAATAAATGGACGCATGAATGAATAAATGAATGCAAGCAAGCTGGTCACAAAATCCTGAAAATTTCAGGAAACTGTGTTAAGATTGAAAAAGTAAACTCTGGATAACAGAAAACCAAAGCTACAAAATAACAGAAAATGCCTCCTTGTGAGGAGAGCATCACTCAGCTTTTAATGACACAGTATATGTATATTTACATTGAACTAAACACATGGATTTGACAGCTTACTTTACAGTGTTTTCTCCTCACCACTGTGTTTCTTCAGAAATCCGCTAAACAAGAACTAGATGCCTAAATGTATGCACTGTGGCATTTCTGATGCTGACTGACAATGAACAACCTCTGTGGCATAATATGATAGGCATTCCCCCACCCCCAATAAAAGCTTTCCGGAATGTAAAACTTGCATCCCATTTGCAGTGCTTGAGACAGAGTGATTTGCCCTGCATTAAACATGCTTTACAGTTAATCCTCTCAAAAGTGTGTTCATAAGCCAACCAAAGAGCTCTGTGCATTAAGAGATTTGGTCATGACCATGTTTTAATGACCATCAGATCACCAGGCAGTGGAGTTCTTTTACCTGCAATTTTCCCCTGATAGGACCTGTTTTAAATATGCAGGCGCTGGGAAATGACTGGGAAGCCAAGCCAAGAGGAGCAAGTGTGAATTATAAGCACATCAGAGCCTTGGAAATTGGCAAGACCGCTTTATAAGTGGAAATGTCCCTTAGCAGAGGCCATCTGTCCCATATTCCATATTGAGTCTTTTACCTGTTCTTTTAAGCAACAAAATATGGCATAGCAGGAACTTACCACTCGAAGGACACGTCTTCAAGAACAAAGTAATGGCTCCATTTAAAAGGCACTCAAAATATTGGCTATGAGTCCGGGGAACAAGCAAGGCTGGCCTTCCCGTACCCTTCCAACCTCACTTACCACTTCCCTCACCACTCGTGCCCCCACCACTACGAAATATACAGTCTCACCTTGGTCTTCCGTGGCATTATTTTGTGATTTTCATTTAGTTTTGGTCAAACCATCAAAGATATTGAGTCAAGTGACTTCCAGCTTTGACTCTGATACCTTCATTTCCAGGCAATGGAATCATGCAAGAAATAACCTGAACCTCTCTAGGACTCAGTTTCTTCATCTGTACAACGGGATAAGACTAGTACCTTTCTCATGGGGCTGATGCGAGACGTGGGATAATGCGTGCACACTGTTTAGCAGAGTGGTGCGTAATGTATACTCACTGGATGTTCGCCAAAAAGAATAACAGCTCTCTGATACTATTATTATAGCTCTCCTATGCAGTTGTTGAACCATAAAGCTAGTAGGGGTTTTAGGAGCATTAAAAATCACAGCTCCCCATTAAAATCCACTGTTATCATTGTTTTATTTTGGTTCTAGCACTGATCCTTCAACTCCCACCCTCAGAGATTGTGAAGGAATTCATTTTGGTGGGGTCTGAGCAGTGGGATCCCAAAGTGCTCTTTTAAACTCTCTTAAGGATCTAAAGTGCTGCCAGGGCTGAAAGCTACAACCCTCCTCATTTTACAGATGATGAGGCTGAGCTCCCAAAAGCTGAATTGACCGCCTCCTCCAGGTCACGTGACTGTTTGGCATGCTCAAAGAAAAAAAAAAAAAAACAGAGCTAGACAGTAGTTAAAGCGGTAAAAATGGATTCTATTCAGCACCGTTGTAGTTACCAAAGGGTCAGGGACCTCGGTAAAGAGCAGGGCTCAATTTTGAATACAACATGGGCAAGTGGGAACCTTATAGACAAGGAGCAAAGAGAGGGGTAGTGAATAAAAAATCATGAAGAGAAAACAACAGGGGTAAGGAGTCTTTCTAAATTTGCTTAGCAGGATTCTCTGCTGAAGACAGGCTATGGTGATCAGACATCATCTGGGAATGGTGGAGGATTAGGAACCTGATTTAATATCAAGGGGGATTAGATAGGGAGGGTGGGGGACTCTTGCTAAACTGACTTAGAAAGGTTCTTGCTAAAACTGGATTTTACAAACAAGTGCCCAGATGGGCCTAGGAGAAGGTTCAGGAGCCTGGCTTAAGTTTGGTCAAGCAGACTCTTTGTCAGCATGTTTAAGCCTCAACCCCAATATTGGTATTTGTGTCCCCTGCTTATAACCCTAAAGTGTACACTCAGTAAAGTTCTACCTGAGAAGACATTACTTATCCTCTAAAGAATATATTTCTCACCCTGGCTGGTGTGGGTCAGTGGATCGAGTGCCAGCCTCTGAACCAAAATGTTGTTGGTTTGATTCCCAGTCAGGGCACATGCCTGGGTTGTGGGCCAGCTCCCCATTTGGGGGCGTGCGAGAGGCAACTGATTGATGTATCTTCTCACACATCTATGTTTCCCTCCCTCTCTTTCTCTTTACCTTCCCCTCTCTCTAAAAATAAAAAAAAAATGAATTTCTCACCTACAATGAAGCTTTACAAAAAGAAGAAAGATGCCCAGTCCTCAGCTGGTAAGTAGCCCCAAGAGGCATCAGTTTAGGGAACCTAAGAGCTTAAGGGTCTAGGACCCAAAGATGATTGCTGGGTCCTGGCCAGTAAAGCACAAGTTATTCAGATGTTGTCACCAGAGGCATGTGTGACTGAGGGCTTCCCCATCTGGTGTTCAATGTAACAGTAGTCACAAAATACACAAGGTCACATCTACTAGGGCCTGTTCAATATCTGGGCTGTGGTTTTGTCTGCTTCTGTTTTTCTTTATTTTGGATCATGGGTGCCTAAGTATGACATCTAAAACCTTAAACAATATAAATTCTGTTATCCGGTGGCCTTATCCATTCCAGAGCGCTTCCTGCCTCCGGGCCTTTGATTATTCTGTGCCACCCTCCACCAGTGCCTCCCTTCTCCTCCTCCTTTCTCTCTATGTACGATTCTACCTGTTTACCAAAGTCCAACTTTGTCTTAACTAACTGTATACTTTGAAAATTTTTGCTTGCCTATGATCTATCACACCAAGTCAATGTCACATAGTACAATATTTAATCCAATTTAGAAACTTAATTATGAGCTCCTCACGGTAGGGAATTGTGGGAACATTTTTCTGTATATAATAAACACTAGAATGTAGCTGACCACACAACAGATTTTTTGATAAACAACTCTGGTTTGAGTTTGGGTCTATTTCTTCTTAAAAGAGAAGCAATGGGTAGGTTAATGAAGGAAAAAATAGTATGGGTAAGCTAGGAATTAAAAATTTAATGGGCACATCAACATTGTAAGAATAGATTGAGGAGGAAGTAATAACAACAAGGAGGAAACAAGCGTATGAAGAATCAAAACCTCTACTCCAGAGAGCAAAAGTAGGCCTCCTGCAAGTAAGCATGGAAGAGAAGATGGCTACTTAAAGCCCTCATTCTCAATTCACACAGGATATTTACAAGGAGAGTGTAGAAAGTGCTTTCTTCCCTTTGAAACCCAGAGAGAATTTTGAGGTGCCTTCTGTAACAGCTTGAATTATTGTTCAGCAAATATTCCTTCTCCCCCCACCCACTATGAATACACTGTACTTCTTCAACCCCCTTGATGTTGGGCTTCACCATGTGACTTGCCTTGAACAATGGCATATTGGAAGACATAATACAAGCAAGGCCTTAAATGCACCTATATAATTGGGCTTGGATTTTTCATCCCCAAATTCATCCATGAGAAGGCCATGCTGCAAAAGTCACTGCTCCTTCAGCCTGGGACCCATAAAGAGATACATGAAGCCAACCAACAACTTGGAGCCAAGTCCTGCCAACATGCAGCTGGAAGAACAGTCACCCAGCCTTAACCAACCAAAACCACAGTGAACTTAACCTGTGAACAGGAGAACAGATGCTTGTTGTTATAAGCCTCTGAGTCTGGGGTTGTACAGTATTATTGGGGCAGCAGCTGGTTAATATACCTTACATAGTCTGAAGGGGAACATTGGGTTGAATGTGTTGAAAAGTAATAACCCAGAGAAATTCATTATCTCAGTCTCAAACACCTGGTTTTATAGCTTACATGACTCGTGACCCTCTAAGTCACAGCCAGCTGGAAACAAAAGTTCTAAAAAGGGAGAAAATATCCCCCTGCTCACGCAAACATTTTCCTCAGTAGTAACACTGAAATTTTTATATAAAAGAAGCTTTGGAGAGGTAATAAGCTAGAGGGGGGTGGCAACTGCTGAGCTTAAATCTCTATTTGCATGACACTTCATTGAGAATTGGCCAATGACAAGTTGGAGGGAGGTCTGCAAATGCCCTTAGGCGACCCTTTGGTGTCATGTGGTTTTTTCCTCCATATGAACCCATGGAGGGAAGGAAGGTAAGCATCCTCAGGTTTAAACAAGACTCATCTGACCCTATTCTATTTGGGGGTTTAAAAGAAGGTAAAATTAATAGGGACAACAACAGGGAAAGAAAAGGAGAAGAAAAAGATAAAAGGCTAAACTATTCAGGACTTCAACATCTCTAACCAATAACATACCACCGTACCTTTAAATTTTAAATGCATATATTTACTTTTCCAAAAGGTAATACATTCATGTAACTAAATATTTATATATATGTGTGTATATACATGCATGTGTATGTATAAATACAGTGAAAACACTCCCTCCCACCCTGTCCCACATTAGTCTAGCTCCCCATCCTCTAAAATCTACAAGTAATTACTTTTATTAATTTCTCAAAAACATTTCCATAATTCCATAAGCAAATAGAAATATGGTATTATAACTTCCTCATTTTTAACATAAAAGATAGCATACTATAACCACTGCTCTATAGTAGTTGTTTTTTTTTTTTAACTTCAGAATATATCCCAGAGATCTTTCCATTTTAGGACATACAGAGATTCCTCATTTTTAAATAGCCCCCTAATATTCTATTCCTTGATTGTTATTGTGGCCTTTTAAACTTCCAATAAGACTGTGTTATTGCTTGAATGATTTCAGGTTTTATATTTCTTACAGATAAATGGGTTATTACTACATTTATTATAAATGGGATAATGATGATTCAAACTGAAAATGTGGTCATTACAGGATGAGTTTTATGGTTTCTGAAACAATCTCTCAGATGTCAGGAACCAGAAATTTTTTTTAAAAAGCCTCAAGAAGCCCAAAGACTTCTTGGCAGAAAATGTGAATTTAAGAGTAAGAAACTCCTCTGGGGAGAACCAACATTACAAAATGGAAGAAGAGTGGACCATATTAACGAAATGCCCACAAATGTGAGCTAAGGGATCCTGTCCTTAGGAGTTTGTGTTTTAAATCTTTTCCTGGGGAGCAAACTAATTTGGGCCAAAGTCCTCTTTTTGCTTTCCATAGAATTTTGGGAATTTGACTATTGTGTCCACAGGTCTTTGGGGGCCATGCTTTCTCCGGTTTCTATCTTCTGCCAGGGTACCATCTGAGTTTGGATTTAGTGTCTATTCAAAACTCTCACGTTTATAAAGTCAAATTCCTTGGTTTTCAAATACAAGCTGTTGAAATCACCGTCTGAACCATCATCAGTTATGACAGAGTTTAGCATGAATTCCACAATACCACCTGTTATGAGTTCAAGCGTGGGCTTCACTGAGAAAAGGGAAATTCACAAAGCTGGAGCCAGGAAATATGGAAGCCACACATATCCCATCCTCTGTTTTCCAGTAGAGAAACATACGAATACTTGGATAACCTGCTGGTCATGCAGCATGAATCTGTCTTGTGCTTAAGCAGTCGTTCTTAGCTGGAGATGAACTGCGCATTGAGGTCACTTGGCAGTGTCTAAAGACAGATTTGATTGCTGTAACTGGGGTTGGGGGAGGTATTATTGCCCTTTAGTGCGTATAAATCAGAGATGCTGCGAATTACCCTACAAAGGATAGATCATCTCCCCATAAGAAAGAATTATAAGGTCCATAGCATCAACAGTGTTGAGGTTGAGAAACCCAAGCTAGAGGGACTCCCCCAATATGGTGATCTCTCTCCAACTAGGTTCTGAGTTCCAAGAGATCTACTCCGCTAACCTTGCATGGTACAGTAGAATGGGCATATCGCCACCTTCTGAATTTAGTTCTCCCAGAAAGCAGAGCCTAAGGCGAGGCTCTCATGGCATGGCGTGCATACGGGTAGTTTATTTTGGAATGTAACCCCAAGGAACACAAGTGGAGGTATGGGGAAGAGTGAAACAAGGATGATAGAAAGCCAACCTGAGGTGACGTTATTAAGCTGTCACTGCTGTGAACAACTGGAGCTCAGTCCTTCTGGGGAAGGATCTACATGATCCCTTGAGGGACCATGTAGAATGCACCTCAGAATTGTCTACCCAGGGGACTAATATTTGTCTACTGACTGCCATTCCCCAGAGGTCAAGCATTCTCCAATGAGGGTTAACTCCCTTCAGGTTTACACATACCATCAGAACACAGAGGCTACAGGGCGGCTTTGGGACAGCTCATTAGTTAAGTAGCTAAGGTAAGGTGCATATATCCATGTGCATAAGGCTGGATGCCACCACAGAAATATACGTGGGCCAAGAGGATAGGCTAGGCACAAGATATGCCCAGCACATTCATTTTAGCAATTTATTTTGTAGTTGGGGGGGGGGGGGCTGTGTTAAACCTGTCCTAATGCCCACGATTTAGCTTTACAGATAGAAACAAGCAATCAAACATCTAGCAATTTTTCTAGCCAAGAGAGAGGCACTAGCCTGGAGGGAGCCTGATTTTCTTTCCTCGTAATGTTCCATTTCCAGCTGTACTGGATTTTTTCTAAACAGCTCGTGGGTGATGTGTTTAGGATGCATCCAGCTGCCCAGATAGCATCCTGGGGTGAAAAACTTTCTCTCCATCCTCTGTCCTTGGGGCTCAGGGCTTTCAGACACTTGAGGGAACAGAGTGGGCTACTTCAGCAAGCTGATGCCACCATTTAGCACCCCCGATTCTGCTTTCATAGTGAACCCACCACCCCGGGACTTCCAAATGTCAACCATCTCCATGTCCTAATATTGTCAGATGGACAATAAAGCTACTGGATCTCCTGGGCTGAGTTGCCTGGCCTGTCCTCCCAGAGACTGTGGCAATTCAAGATCGCTGTGGTCATGCAGTGGCCTTCCCTCGCCACAAACGAGCCTGCTCACCAGCCCTCCAGATATATCATCTACAACCACAAGAGGGGTGTCCCCTAATTCCAAGGTGGCACACTGGACCCTTCTCTGCCGGACAAGAGAAACTTTTTCACATGATGTGTCAGGCAGGTCCACTGTGGTTATCACCTCATGTGTTAAAAGACTTGAAAAATATTCCACAATGTCACACCATACAATGTAGAAATGTATAAGGCTGGGGTCATAAGAGAAGCAAGGGCACAAATGTTCCTCCTCCTATTAGGTACATGGAGAGGCTACATCCCAGGTACATCCCAGGGCCCAGGCACGGGTTTGCGTTCCAGGAAATGACACCAACCCTTTCACTGTC
>PVKU01014834.1:0-21107 GCA_004027475.1 Anoura caudifer | reverse complement strand
TAACGCATCTTTTACCTCTGACTGGTTTTGAATATTTCCTTACCTTCTTTATCTCCTTGGTCTGACCACAGTGTGCCCCAGTGTGATTTTACCCAGGCTGTGAATATATGGGTAATATATGGGCTGTTTTCATCACTTTTTGGAAAATTCTCAGCCATTGTTTATTTAAATATTCCTCCTGCCTATTCTCTATTCACTCTACTCTGTAACTGTAAGTGTTTGCATAGTAATCTTTTTAAAACAAGCATGTATCTCTCTCTCTCTTTTTTTTTTTTTTTTTTTTTTTTTTTTTTTTTTTTTTTTTTTTTTTTTTTTTTTTTTTTTTTTTTTTTTTTTTTTTTTTTTTTTTTTTTTTTATTAACCTATCTTCCAGTTTGCTAGTCCTTTCTTCTGTGCATCTGTTGTACTATTAAACCCATTTATTGAAAAATTAACATTAATTATTTCCTTTTTCATGCAAACTCACATTTTAGATTCTTTTGTGGAGTAACTACTGACAAGGTTATTTCTGAGTTGCAAAAATTCCTTTTTCATGGTTTTGAAATCCCTGCATTCCTCATTCACTCTTGGTTCCACAGTCACTGACAGAAAGCCCAAAGACACTTTTTCTTGCATCTGTAGTAGAATTATTGCTTTTTTGCCTCTAGAACTTTCATTTAATTCCTTCTTCACAGAGTCCTATTCTCCAATGACATTCTCCATCTTTCCCATTATTTTCACCATGTTTTCTTCTATTTCATCACATTTGACTATGTTTTCTTGTTCTATTAGTCATAGTTTTTAAAGGTCCTTGTGTGTCTGCTGACTGCAATACCTGGATTACTGGTGGATCTATTTATGTTATGAGTTTTTCTACTAGTCCTTGGACACATAGTTCTCTGAGCACATCTTTTAATTTTTGCTTAAACAAGTACTTGGATATTGTGTGTAAAGTTTTTTAGAGACTCCAGATGGTTTACCATGATTTCCAAAGTGCATTCAGCTTTTTATTCTGCTAAAAAGATAGACTGGGCACTGATCACTTTGATCCAATCAGCTGTGCTGCAATCAGCTGTGCTGCATGAAGGCTAAGTTGCAGCTTTGGTTTCCCTGCCTTCCTACTGGAGCCTGGTGTGGTATGCAGAATAAGGGTCCCCCAAAGGTGTCAATGTCCTAACCCCACAAACTGTGAATATGTTACATTATGTGGCAAGAAGGGCTTAAGTTGCAGATGGAAATAAAGTTGCTAATCAGGTGATTTGATCTCGGATTATCTGGGTGGGCCAATGTTATCATAAGGGTCTTTTACGTGTGGAAGAGGGAAGCAGAAGAGTTAGTGTCTGAGTGATGTGATGTAAGACTCTGCCATTTCTGGCTTTGAAGCTGGAAGGGTGTGAGACCATGAGCTAAATAATGAGAGCAGCTCTAATATTGGCAAAGGCAAGAAAATGGGTTCTCCTGACAAGCCTTCAGAAGGGACTACAGCTCTGATGACACCTTCAGTTTTTCCCAGTGAGACTCCTTTCAGACTGCTCACCTACAAAACAGTGAGACAATAATTGTATTGTTTTAAGGCACTAACTTTGTGGTAATTGTTACAGCATCCATAGGAAACTCATACACCTAGTGTATTTATTGGGATCTCTCTAAGATGTAGGGTTTTTTTTTTCTTTTGCCTCTCATCCCATGTATCTTCAAATTGTGCCAAATATCTTAAGGGAAAACTGGCCATCGGTCAGGCTTAGTTTTCTGCACCTCCCTTGTGATTGCAATCTTGTCTCTACTTCTGTTTTTCCAGCCCTGAGACGGCCATCAGCTTGGCTAGCAGTAGCCCTCTGCGTAGGCAAAGCCAAATGCCTCTTGCCTTGGGCCCACAAGTGGCAAATTTCCACAGGGAGATGTGGTTGCAGAATGTCATCTCACCTGTCTGTGTTACCTTCGCTTTTCCAGAAACTTGGCACCTCTAGCCAATAGTGCTCTTAAATAAATGTTTTCTGGTGCTTTATTCACATCTTCTTGATATGCTCAACAAGGACACGGTTCCTGCACATGCTACATCCTCACGACAGAAGCATAGGTGAGGACTATATTAGCTACTAATTTTAATCTTTATTTTTTAAGATTCTAGTATGTTCTTTCTGAGTGAATAAATTTTATAGGCTATTGTGCTCATTTATAACTGTTCTAGCTCTCACTTCGTTTATTCATACCCTTGGGAGGAAATAGGGTCTGTCACTTCCAGCCAAGATGGAGGCATAGGTAGACACACTGTGCCTCCTTGCACAACCAAAATTAAGGACAACAAAAATTTAGAAACAAAAAAACACTCAGAACTGACAGAAAATTGAACTGTATGGAAGCCTGACAACCATTCATCCAGACCAGTAAGAGAGGAGGGGTCAGCGGCCAGGAGACAGGGGTCGTGGCAGGAAAAAGCGGTGGCTGGTGGACTTGGGAGCGCAGCCGGCGGCTCGCAGACCCCAGGCACAAGGTGGCAAGGGGCCAACCCAGTGAGGCACTCAAGGCGGCTGGCTGACCAAGGACACACACATTCGTGTGCAGATAAACCAGGCGAAAATGGGGAGCAAGACAGACAGCACAACCCAGGGCCCCAGCGCCAGGAAATAAAGCCTAAAAGCACCTACTGAAAGCACCTGTGCAGGTTGAGGTGCTGGGAAAGACTCCCAGCCTCACAGGAGAGTTCGTTGGAGAGACCCACAGGGTCCTAGAACATACACAAGACCACCCACATGCAAATCAGCACCAGAAGGGCCCAATTTGCTGTGGGAAGTGGTGGAAGGGACTGAAATCTGAGAGAGAGCGGAGCAAGTGCCATTGTCCCCTCTCTGACCCCGCCAGTGACTGGGTTGCCCCACTCTGGTGAACACCTAAGGCTCGACCCCTCATACATAACAGGCACAACCAGACCAAAAAAGAAAAAAAAGAAAAGAAATGGCCCAAGCAGAAGAACAAATCAAAGCCCCAGAGTAAATACATCTAAGCGACCAAGAGATAACCAACCTATCAGATGCTCAGTTCAAAACACTGGTGACCAGGATGCTCACAGAATTGGTTGATTTTGGTCTCAAATTAGATGAAAAAAAAAAAAAAAAATGAAGGCTACGCTAAGTGAGATGAAGGAAAATGCACAGGGAACAAATAGTGATGGGAAGAAAACTGGGACTCAAGTCAATGGAGTGGACCAGAAGGAAGAAAGAAACAACTAAACAGAAAAGAATGAAGAAATAAGAATTCAAAAAAATGAGAGGCTTAGGAACCTCCAGGACATCTTTAAACGTTCCAACATCTGAATTATAGGGGTACCAGAAGGGAAAGAGGAAGAGCAACAAGTGGAAAACTTATTTGAACAAATAATAAAGGAGAACTTCTCCAATCTGGCAAAGGAAATAGACTTCCAGGAAGTCCAGGAAGCTCAGAGAGTCCCAAAGAAGTTGGACCCAAGGAGGAACACACCAAGGCACATCATAATTACATTAGCCAAGATTAAAATGAAGGGGAGAATTCTAGAAGCAGCAAGAGATAAGGGGACAGTCACCTACAAAGGAGTTCCCATCAGACTGTCAGCTGATTTCTCAAAAGGGACGTTCCAGGCAAGATTGGGCTGGAAAGAAGTATTCCAAGTCATGAAAGTCAAGGACCTCCATCCAAGATTGCTCTATCCAGCAAAGCTGTCGTTTAGAATGGAAGGGCAGATAAAGCACTTCTCAGATAAGGTCAAGTTAAAGGAGTTCATCATCACCAAGCCCTTATTATATGAAATGTTAAAGGGACTTATATCTAAGAAAAAGAAGATAAAAAACATGTACAGTAAAATGACAGCAAACTCATAATTATTAACAAACACACCTAAAACAAAAATGAAAACGAACTAAGCAAACAGCTAGAACAGGAACAGAACCACAGAAATGGAGATCACATGGAGGGTTAGCAACAGGGGAGTGGGAAGAAGAGAGAGAGGGGGGAAAGGTACAGAGAATAAGTAGCACAGATGGTAGGTAGAAAATAGACAGGGGGAGAGCAAGAATAGTGTGGGAAATGTAGAAGCTAAAGAACTTATGACACATGGACATGAACTAAAGGGGGGTATGTGGGTGGGAAGGGGTGTTCAGGGTGGAGGGGAATGAAGGGGGGAAATGGGACAACTGTAATAGCGTAATCAATAAAATATATTTTAAAAAAGGTGTTACATAAAAAATAGGGTCTGTCACAGCACAGAACACATTTTTCTTGTTCAACATGCTAATCCGAGTTGGAAAATGGGGTTTGGTATAATATAGAGCTCAAAAATATCAAATAAATGAATAAATGCACATAAATGATTGTCTCAAATGTGGGTTGAGCAATCTGCTCTGCAGATCTGTGGACAAAAATCAAATAGGATCAAGAGGTGAACATGCCTCCTGAAGTTAATCATCTATCTAAAGCTAACACAGCTTTTCCAAAAGGGCCAAGGTGCACCATGACCCCAGGATGGAGCAAACTCTGAAAACTTTCTATGTACAAGGGCAAAGGCATATTGCAAAGGAAGGACATCCAAGTGCTAACACCATCTCTGTTGCTTTGGCACAACCTGGCACAGTAGCAAGCAGGTTAGACGATTGTGGTGTAGGAAATAATTTAAAGACTTTATGGCAAGAATGGCCTTTGAAAAATTAAGAATTTGTAAATTTATCATTAAATGTATATGAGACACTAAGCTAAGTGCTTTTCAAGTATTAATTTATAGTAACCCCATGAAGTAGGCACTACTATCATTCCCATTCCATACAGGAAGAAAGTGAAACAGAGGTTAAATAATTTGTCAAGGTCAGACAACTAGTATGTGTGAGAGCCAGCATTCAAAGTGGGCTGCCTGCCTCCTCAGTCCATGGTCTTCCGCGTGTGGCCTCTGGCATTTGTCTCTGGAGCCGTTGCACTCTTTCCCTTTCTAAGGTCCTTTGTGGATATAAAGTTCAGGATTAATTAGGTTGCTACTAATAACAAATGAAGCTGCACATGTCAATGGCTTAATGATTTATAAGGTGGCATCCGGCAGCAGTGGTGATAATTTGTTGGGGATGAAGGGGTAAGTTTGCCTTCATAGCTCTGGTCATTCAGAGATCTAGGTTGAAGGAGGCTCTGCCGTTTTTAACATGTGGCTTCCAAGATTGTCCTATGTGTTGACATCCAGAATATGGAAGACTGTGGATGGCAGTACAAGAGGTTTTCATGGATGGACCAGGCCTGCAAGTGATAACCATTACTTCTACCTATATCCTATTGGCCATAACTCAGTCCCGGTACCCCACCTAGATGCCAAGAGGCTGGCAACTAAAACCCTAGCTGAGCAAATTCTTCCCAGTAACAACACACACTGTGAAAGGGAGGCATATGTCTTGGGTCTTCTGTCTTAGTTTGAGTTACCCCAGAACACAGATTTTAGAAAAGACTCTTCCAGTGTTTTATTTAGTAAATAAACACAAGTAAGAGAGTGGGGAAGCAAGGCAGGGGAAAGAAGGCATCCAAAGGTTGTACTAACAAGTCAGTTACTACTGTAGAGACTGGAACTTAATTCCACTAGGGGCACCTTGAAAGCCACAGCAGGATATCCTATTCAAGGAGCATGCAGACAAGAATTGTTTCCTTAGGTCCTAACTCTTTGGTCTACTGTACAGGTGGCAAAGCAGACTCCTGGTGTCAGAGAATGCATTCATGCAAAGAAACACAGATGCTGGCAGTTGGAATTTTCCCAATTTGTTTGAGTGGTTAGTGTTGAACCCTAGCAGGTGTTTCAGTTGTTTGGAGCATCGTCCCATATAGCAAAATATTGTGGGTTCCATCCCTGGTTGGGGCGCTTACAGGGAGGCAACCAATCGATGTTTCTCTCTTATGTCGATCTCTCTTTCTCTCTCCTTTCCTCTCTAAACATATCCTTGGATGAGAATTTTTTTTTAAAAAAGCTGTTAAAGTTGAGGAATGTATAGGATACTAATGTTCTGCTACATGGTCTCTACCAGAATTCACCTTATGGGCCAGTGACATATGGATGAAGAACACAAGTTGCTGCCACCCCTACCCCCCTGCAATTACATACCTGACACACAATGGTGTAACGGGCAACATAACTACCATAAAACTCCCTTTTAGAAAGAGGAGGAGTGAAAACCCATTGCTGTTGCCGGTCAGCATCAATTTTGAGGTCCTACTTGCCAGGGTTTGGGTGGTTTCTCTACCCGATTAGACTCAGATTCACTTTCTGAAAGTAGCTCCTTTGCTCATTTCTCTCCAAGGTCCCTGGCACCTCATTCTAGGAGGGTCTTCTTTTCCCATTATCCTCTCCAGCCACATCTGCGTGGTATTGAGAATTTTGTGCTCCTTGGGGCCTGTCTTTTTCCCTCTTCCTACTATAAGAGCTTTAAGATTGAATCAGTTCAAGTACTCCACATTTCTGGTTTTCTTCACAAAGCAATTATCTCAAAACTTGAATAACCTTCATATCTATTAGCTTCTGTTCAGTTTTATGGAGTAGTTGTCAACCTCACACATATAAGGTTAAGGGCGGGGCCTGATTAGGCTAGTGAAGACACATGAGACAATTTTAGATTTATTATACATTTTTATTACTTCCATAGAGAGTGAAGAAGAAGACGCCGATGCCAAAAATGCCAGCTCCCTGATTCCTTGACCCACACACCAAAGAAAATGACACTGAAATGCACAGGGCTGCAACGTGAATTGTGGGAAACCCCATTCACCAAAGAGCCAAATAGAGACAGCAGCTAAGTGGTTTAGTATTCTGCAGGTCTATTCTGAGGGGGATGGTGTAGGAAGCCCATACCTCATCAGAACCAGGGAGGCCAGGAGAAACTATCTGAGGACAGCCTCCTAGGAGATGCAGGAAGATGAGTGGGAGGTGGCCTCCTAGCTAGCAGCTCCATAGAGGCCTCCCACCCTCTCCTGTTCTAGCAGGATCACAAGGTGCTTGGCCAAGACTCAGATATGCTAATTCCACCCTCTGTCCATGTGGATATGTGCAGAGTTGCCAGGAGGAAGCCATGGCAGAGCTGTTTCCCTGCAGCAGTGGCCATACTGCAGTTCACTCTTGAACTAATTTTCAAGCCTGATTGCTCTTTTTGGCCCCATACCTCTCTCTCTCATTTGACGGTGCTTACCCAGGTTGGGTGGGAGCTCCATACTCTTAACTAGATCTTTTCCACGCGGCTGGATTGCAGCGGCCATTTGTTGCTCAGAAGTTCTCTGGTGTATATCTTGTTTTTAGGGCCTAGATGCAGTCAGCTTTTCCAACCTTGCAAAACCTCACATTTTTAGATTTCTACATTCCTTTTTATTGTTGCTTGCAAACAAGCCAATTCTTCCCTGAGCTTGTTGTCTCTTTCTTGCAATAACTAATTAAATGCAGGCAGGACCAATGCGTGCTAACATTCTATTTTACCCCCCACCCCCACCCCTTCCCTTCACCTCAGCAGACTCAGCAGGCCTATGTTTTACCTTTCAGGTTTCTGAAGACAACAGTTGAAACAAATGTTTTGTCACTGCAAACTCTTTTTGCAGCAATAAACTAATTTCATTTTAAATTATAGTCCCTTTATTTATATGCATTCATTCATTTATTGCACTGGAAAACAAACATAAAACCCTTAAAAATCTGTTTTTTAATTTTTTTGATTTTGAGAAATCTTATCTACATAGCAAAATATAACAAGAAATATTCATATTCCCACCACCTATATTTTAAAAGTAACTGTTTTGTCATATTTATTTCCTGTGATTTTTCATTCTACAAATAGATAAATATAATGTTTTCTTTAATCCTACTCCAGGCAGGGTCTGGAGTGTCTGGTTCTAGCTGAAGAAGTGCTGAAGAAATAGAGAGGTGCTTTCAAATGCCAGGGAGATGAGGAGAAAGTTAATCCCTGAACTCTTTCTTGTGAGGCAGCTAGGAGGGGCGCGGTGGTGGGGGGGTGGGTAGGGTGCGTATCACACCTATTACCCATTTTCACCAGAATCTTCACTAACCACAACCCACATAACCACTTTTACCCTTTCCTAACAGATTGCTGTTCAAGCAAACTTTAATGTGCATGACAATCATTTGGAGGACTTGTGAAAACACAGAATGCTGGGACCCACCCCCCAGAGTACCTAACTCTGCAGGCCTCAGGTCAGGCCCCCAAATTTTCATTTCCAGCAAATTCCTAGGTGAAACTGAGGCATCTAGTCCTACAGATGCCTCAAGTACATGAGATGGAGAAGCACTGCTCTAGCTAATTCCCAAGATTAGTACTTCAGGGACAGATGCAGACCCTCTCTGCCTATGTGGAGACACAGATGGGGGAACTTGTCACCTGCTCCCCTAGTCTAAAGATGAGGTTAACTCCCCTGCTATTCAAATCCAGCTGGCTAAAAGCTAAAGGGTGATTTCATTTTTCCTCCTCATCTTCATTAGTGGCATCTACGACTCTCTTCAGGAGGCCTCCACTCAGCCCCAGAAATGTCAAGAATGGGCTCCTGTCCTGGTGCTAACCTTCATGCAGAGATGGGCAGGCAGCATGTGACACGAAGCAGTGGGGTTGGTCAGGAAGGGCACAGGGTTTCCAGTCAGCTGCCTCTTCTCAAGCCCAGGTGCAGCCACTTCTATGGCCCTGGTCAGGTCACAAGGTCTTCAACCTCACTTTCCCCATCTACACAACATGGTACAATGATGCCCACATACTAGAGCAGGGGTGTCAAACTCATTTTCCCTGGGGCCACATCAGCCTCATAGTTACCTTCAAAGGGCCAAAATAATTTTAGGACTGTGTAAGTGTAACTACTCCTTAACTGTTAAGGAGTTGAAATTACAGTCCTCTAGTAACTAGAGGGTTGCCGAGAAAGCAAACAGGAATCATGCAAGCAGATTGCCAACTGTAAAGTACCCTACAGACAGTCATTATTAGTACAGATTCATGACTGACTTGCTCCTTAACAATAAGCAGTGGCATTCTCTCTCTCCTTTTTTTAAGGCTTTTCTCACTCTGTCCCCAACAAAAACAACGGTTTTTTGTTTGTTTGTTTGTTTTTTACCTTTGACCCTAGCATTACTGATTCTGACTCACCTTGCTTGAGAATATTCACAGACTTAGATTTAAGCTGCTTATTACCATCTTTAGGTGCTAAAAAGAAATAAAAACAATCAAGGTATGTGGCATTAAACTCTCACATCACTCAATCCAAAATCATGAGCTTTTCAGTTTCAAGCATAAAATAAGAAACACTATCTAAACAGTTTGTCATTCATTCTGAACAAACCAAGATTCTGCAGTTCTGCTTCAGCTCCTCTCCCTGCGATCTTTGCCATTTGAACTTTAGTTTCCGCTCCAGACCTCCCCTACTCTCAGGGAGTTGCAGAGAAAGATAATGATATGCTCATTGCAGGGCAAGAGTTGGGGAGGGCTGTTGATGATCTTGGCAAAGACCTTTTTGCACTAGGTATGTAATTCATGTCGTCCCGGCCATTTCTTCCCTTCAGCCCTCTTGGCTCTGGTAGGCAGTGATTATATTCTTGTTATATTGGAGGGAAAAGAACCTTGTCCGTGGAGTCTGTCAACGCAAGAACATCCAAACCTGTAGAGAATTTTTGTAAACACTTAATTTGAGCCAAATAGGATACACCTGGAAGCAAGACGGCACTAGACTGAGATGTTTCCTGGGCTAGAGACTAACAGTTTGCAGTTGCTTTAATACATTTGAGATTAAGGAGGAGATGTAAGGAAGATTACACGAAGGTGGAAGAAAGCAAGGCCCCAATCAGATTGGAGGATTGTTAAGATTCACAATTCATAAGGAGGAGTCCTGACGAGTAGGCACTATTGGAAGGAAGGGTCTGAAAGGGGGCATTTCAAAGGTGTGTTAACCCACACAGCAGAAACAATGGACAGGACGTCCTTCAGGTAAAGATAAGCCTTTTACAAAAGCTATATGCCTGGGACATGACTACCCACCATAACCTGCCCAGTTAGGAATTTATGATCAGATCACCCTGTGAGGTTCTTTTCCACAGAACCCCTGTTTTGTCCACAAGTCAAAAAGACTTGACTAACATCTTAATTTTACCACTTAACTGTATGACCTTGGACAAATCACTTAACTAAGCCTCGGATTTTACGTTAAAATGAAAATACCACTATTTGCCTGAGAGACTTGTTGTATATAATATACGGTTTCTCGTGCACTGCCTGGCCTGTGGCAGGAATGAACTATGTATTGAGGAAGCGCTCTTTTCCCCTGGGGTTATGCTTTGTGTTTCAGTATTTTCGGACTTCCTCTAGCGTACTCCTGGCCTGCGGCCTCACCTCCTGAGCCGTGGGCGCTGGGTCACCTCCCTGCGGAGCCCGGGGCCGCTCTTCAGAAGCCTAAACCCCAAGGCATCCGTCCCAAGTCTTCCCCCAACCCCCAAACCGGCTCAGTAATACACTTCTTGCTGTCCATCCTAACTTTTGGTGACTCCAGCCCCTTTCTGCGGCTGCAATATGATGTCACTTCCGCCGGAAGAGGTGAGCGTGTCCGCGAGGTTGGCGCGAAAGTCAGTTCGGGGCTTCGGTAATTTCCGGGTCCTGCGTTTCTCTCGGGGTGGGCGCGCCGCGGGGTGCGGCTGGTGTGTGCCGGGCTGGCGCCCGACCCCAGCCGCTCTCCTGCGGGCCGCGCGCGCCCCCACTCGCCGCCCCCAGGGCCCCTGGCTCCACGGAGGTGAGTGAGGCGCGGAGAGAAAACCCCGCTCCTTCCCCACTCCAGATGGGGGTCGCGACGCCTCCTCTGGCCTTCGGGGCCCTGGTTTCCTGCCCTCGTAACCGGCGGGTGGGACTTTGACTCCGGCGAGGTGTGGCTGCTGCTCCCACCGGGCCGGGAGCCAGGCCTTTCCCCGGGAGCCGGGGAGCAAGAGCGTCCGGCCTTTACGGAGCATAACTTTGCTACCAGGCTTGCACGTTTGTATTTAAGTCCGTGTACTGAGGGATGAACAGATCTCGAGGCTCTGGGTTGCCCCCAGAGACAGATTCATTACGTGTGCCTTTAGCTGAATGCAATTGTTTTTTCATTGGCTTGAGGAGCTTAGAGCGCCATGGCAAAGGCCCTCCACGTATTCGGCTTGGGGACATTGATTACGTTCTCTGACTTGCAAGGACTGGTGGTGTCATATTTTTTTCTTGACTTTGCCCATATTCCAACTTATCTTATAAACGAAGTGGATGAATTCATGGACAAGGCCAAAATGCCCTCCCTTATGCATTCTTGTCTGGGCAGAAAAAATAGGTGCTTTAAGCATATAACGTCATGGTTAATGTGTTTTTATTAATGGCTCCTTTATTTTTGGCAGTTCAAAAATGTCCGGAAATGACAAACAACCACTTTTTGTGAAGTTTTTAAAGTCTTCAGGCAATTCCGAATGTTTTCATAAAGCTCTTGAGGTAAGAACAGTTGAAAAATACTTGTTTGATGCTTAGAATTTATTTATTTTTCTTAGGGTTTTTAATTTATTGGGCTTTTATATCTTAGTAATAAGTATTTTTATAATGCATAGTTTCACTGTAGTCTCCATTAACACAGATATATCAGTTACATATTTTAAGTTAAGTATATCATTATGTATTTTGGGGGGCCTTAAATCTATTAAATCTTCTATTGAAAGTGGCAGATCTGCTGTTCTTGAAAATTAAGTTGCTTTCTTTTGTCTACTAATCAGAATAGACCTTTGTGTGTTGAAAAATTTTGAGTCAGTCTTGTACTAGTAACAAATAATTTTGTGGTTAATTGGTTAATGTTTCATTATGTCCAGTATAATATGGGAGGGTGGGGGTAGCGAGGGGCCTTGCTGCTCACAGGCCCCAGCAACATCAGCATGGCTTGAGAGTTTGTTATAAATGTGGAACTTGGGTCTCAGCTCAGACTTAGCCAATTAGAATCTGCATTTTAACAAGATCCTCAGTGTGGTCCTGTGTACATTAACGTTTAAAGAGCCCTGTTGTAGCAGGGTTTTCCTTACAGTTGGCTCAATCAGCTAATAATTATTGGTGTTCACATCTGATAAACACTGTTCTAGTGCTTAGGATGCACCAGTGCTGTTTTCTCAGTTTACAATCTATTCTAGCAGGAGGAAATAAACAGTTATCAGACATAATAAATCAGTAAACTGTACAGCATATTACAGTGCGCTACGTGCAATGGGAAGAGAAAAGAGCAAAACAGGTTAAGGGGTCTGGAAGACATTTGTTGGGGGTGGAAGAGACCCAAAGGTTGTAATTGTAAATAGCGAGTGATCAGGGTATCCTTTATGGAGAAGATATTTGAGTATACTTGAAGGAGATGAGATAGCCATGTGGACATGATTGTGATGTGGGTTTGAGGCAGAGGGAACAATCAGGCCCCTGGGAAAGTGCTTAGAGGGTCTCTCCAACCTTAGTGTGGCTCTAGTGTAGTGAGCAAGAGATAGAGGAAGATTATTAACGGAAGCTTCACAGAGTAGGAGTAAAGAGGTCTTGTAGGGCTTTGCAAGGACTTTATGACTGGTTCTTTCAGTGAGATGGAGAGCCACTGGAGGGTTTTAATCAGAACAGTGACATGATCTGACTTAATTGTTTTAAAACAATCACTCTAACATAAGGACTTCAAATTTTGTTCAGAAAATATTTGAGTACTTACCTGGTGCCAGGATATGATGGCAAACAAGATCATGAAATGTTTTCAGTGTTATTTTTCTACATAACATAGATTGGAGGAAAAGGTTATTTTTATTTCAAAAAGCACGATTAGGAAAGGTATCTCAGAGGAGGTGACATTTGATCAGGTCTGACTGAAGTGAGGGATTGAGACTGGGGAAGAGCTGGGAGAAGAGTATTCCAGGGAGTAGAAACAAGAGCAGAGCCTCTAAATGAGGTCATGCTTTGCTTGTTCCAGTCATAGCAAGAAAGCAGAAGTGGCTAGAGAAAAAGCAAGCTGGGTGAAAGGTAGACGATAAGGATGGGGAGACAGGCAAGGGCCAGACTCTCTGGTCTTGTAGGCCATCATAAGAAATGTGGATTTTATTCTGAGTGTGCTGAGAAGCCATTGTAGTTGGGTTTTGTTTTTCTTTTTAAGATTTTATTTACTTATTTTCAGACAGAGAGGAAGGGAGGGAGAAACAGAAGGAGAGAAACATTGATATGTGAGAGATACATAGATCAGTTGCCTCCCCCATGCCCACAACTGCATACCTGGCCCGCAACCCAGGCATGTGCCCTGACTGGGAATCAAACCAGCAACGCCCTGGCCCTCAGGCTGGCGCTCAGTCCACTGAGCCACACCATCCTGGGCGTATTGGAGTTTTTGAGCAGAGAGTTACACAACCTGATTTATATTGTTAAAAATATTTCTAGCGTTCTATGGGGAATAGATTTAGGGTAAGGGAGGGAGAAGGAAGCACTTTAGAGACTTTTACAGACATCTAGGTGAGAGATGGTGGTAGCTTCCAACAAGGAAAAAGGCTGGATTTTGAAGATAGAGTTCATAGGATTTAAATACAGGTGACTAATTTCAGGTGCAGTCTTTTTATTTTTTATTCTCTTTTATTGCTTATGCTATTAGAGTTGTCCCAAATTTTCCCCCTTTGCTCCCCTCCACCCAGTACTACCCATTTCCTTCACCAAATTAGGGAAGTTTCCTTTCATTATTTTTTCAAATAAATTATCAATATCTTGCTCTTGCTCTTCTCCTTCTGGCACATCTATGATTCAGATGTTGGTACATTTGAAGTTGTCCCAGAGGTCCTTAGCCTATCATTGATTTGGGGGATTCTTTTATTCTTCTTGCTGTTCTGATTGAATGGTTTTTTCTTCCTTATGTTCCAAATCATTGATTTGATTCTCTGCTTCATCCATTCCACTGTTGGTTCCCTGTAATTTTTTCTTTATTTCACTTAGTATAAACTTTATTTCTGCCTGGGTCTTTTTATGCTGTTGAAGTACCCAATGAGTTCCTTGAGCACCCTAATAACCAGTGTTTTGAACTCTGCATCTGACAGATTGCTTATCTCCATTTTGTTAGGTTCTTTTTCTGGAGTTTTATTCTGTTCTTTCAACTGGGCCATATTTCTTTGTTTCCTCATTATAGCAGCCTTCCTGTGTTTGTTTCTATGTGTTAGGTAGAGCTGCTTTGACTCCCTTATCTTAGGAGCATGGCCTATTGTAGAAAAGCGAGTCTGTGAAATTGGATGGGGCGGAGCCTTAGGTAATTGCCTAGATAGGGCAACCCAGTGAATCAGGTTGATGGAGTCTTGGATATTTTCAGATGCAACCTCTGCCCTTTGACTCTGTGTGGGGAAGGGCTCAGAAAAGGGATAGTGACCATTGTCTAGCCTCTGTTTTGTCCAGGAGGGCTAGTCCATGGGGATAAAACCCTGATGCCAGACACTTCGGTTTCTCCCTGTATGCCACTGGTGCCCTTTGAGCTGCAGCCTCAGTGCTGGAGCCCAGAGGGAGTGAGTCTGTGTAAGTCCTATATCCATTGCGGACCCTTTAAGAGGAGATGCCTGAGAATCCTGCAGTTTCTTCTGCTGCCCCAACCTCCACTGGTTTTTACAGCCAGAAGTTATAGGGACTTATCTTCCTGGCACTGGAGCCATGGGCTGGGTGGTCTGGTGTGGGGCTGGGACCCCTCGCTCCCGAGATATCCCTCCCGATTTTTATCTACCCCATGTGGAGTGGGACTGCCTGTTCCACGTCTCCTCTCCTCTTACCTGTCTGAATGAATATGACTTCTTTAATTCCTTGGTTGTCGGACTTCCATACAGTTCAGTTTTCTGGTGATTCTGTTGATAGTTGTGTTGTAGTTTAGTTGTAATTTTTTTCTGTGGTTGTGCGAGGAGGGGAGCCATGTTTACCTAGGCCTCCATCTTGACCATCAAGTGCAATCTTATTTTATTTTTTCTTTCAGTCAATAAAAGAGTTCCAATCAGAAGAATATCTTCAGATTATTACAGAAGAAGAGGCATTGAAGATAAAGGAGAATGATAGATCACTTTATATCTGTGACCCTTTTAGTGGTGTTGTCTTTGATCACCTCAAAAAGGTTTGCTGACTTCTAGTGTATTCCTTTATTTGTGTGTTTTTTGTTTACATCAGTAGACATAAATTCTTTACTGATCATGAAGTGTTATGCAAGTTATGAATACAGAGGAATCCTTTGGTTTGGGGAGACCAGAATATTTTTAAAGGCTAATTATGTTATAATAAACTTTGGTTATATGTAATTTTTATATTTCTGGGGATTTAACTTTGCTTGGTATGAGTGAACCTTATAGTAATGAAGCATTTTAGTGGAGTTCTATGGTGCTTAAACTCAATGTGATTGTAAAATATTTCAGGGAGAAATAATAAAGAGGTGGAAAAGACCTCAAAGTAATGCTTGGTTACTTGCTGTCTTTCCTACATGCTCATGCAGGTAGAATTTTAGTGCCTGTACCTCATACAGTCTTTGAAAAATTGTATGCTAAAAGGAAGCATTTTGGTGATGAGTATTGCTAATATCCCAGTGAGCCATCTTATTTCTTTCTGTTGATTCTAGAGTCTACTGACTCATTACTTTTTTGGTGTCTGGACAAGAGAGAAGCGTTGAAATAAAATTAAACGGGCTGTAATTCCATCCAGATTACAAAGAAGTGATTCTTGTTTGAAGGAGAAGAAAACATAGAAGAGTAGGTAGATGCAGTATCCGTACAATTTATAGAAGGTCTGTGCCCGCTTTTGCCAAAAGCACTGTTGGTCTTATCCTGGTGTTGGAAATAACACTGCTTGTCAGAATCAGTAGCTTCAAGAACTCAACTTTTTTCTGGCTGACCAAGAAGACAATAATCATTTACAATGCAGATTTTTAAGTCAGTCATGCCATGGTGACTTGCACAACTGTAGGCTTTTTAGCTTGGCTGGAATGTGCTGGTATCAATTATCAATGAAAATGAAAGGTCGTTTTTTAGTAACCTGCAGTATCTTAAGTGAAGTCTTTGTTTGTCTTCCATGGGAAGACTTTGAATTGCAGGCAGATTATTTAAAACACAAATGTAGAAACTGCCAACGATTATATGGGTCTTTTTAGTGACATAGAAGTATTTCAGGGGGGTTATTTAGGCTTATACTTTTAAACTGCTTCATTGGCTAGATACTTTATTTGAAAAGTATATATGGATATTTCCTAATTATTATAGCATAAGATGGGTGTCAAACTCATTTTCACCAGGGGCCACATAATTGTGGTTGCCTTCAAAGGGCCCAATGTAACTTTAGGACTGTCTAAATGTAACTACTCCTTAACTAGGGGCAAGGAGCTCTGCGCTGCCTGCCGCAGGGTAGGAACAAGGTGCTGAGTTGGATAAAACAAGGTGGAGGGCCGGATTCGGCCCCCAGGCCTTGTGTTTGCTGCCTGTGGCATAAGACTGTTGTTACTCATATCCCCCATCATTAAGACTGTGTGTGCTTCAGAGATTAAAATTTCAATGGCAATTTTGAGCGAATGTGGCTCTTAGATCTTATTTCTTTTAATAGGCTGCATTGTTGGATTTGTTTTTATGTGGGTGCATGTATTAGTAGTATGTCTGAGAAATTACGGTTTTTAATTTTTTTCTTATAACAATTTGGTTATTTTTCTGCGGTGGTCATCAACATCTACAAAGAATTAGTAAATAAAAACTGAAGTTCTTTTCTCTACTTAGCTTTTCCTTTTTTTATAGCTTGGCTGCAGAATTGTTGGTCCTCAAGTAGTCATATTTTGTATGCGCCACCAGCAGTGTGTCCCAAGAGCTGAACATCCAGTTTATAACATGGTTATGTGTGACGTAACTGTATCTTGTACAAGCCTGGAAAAAGACAAAAGGGTAAGTGGTAAGGTGTTGAGGAATACGATTAATGTATCAATTTCCATACTTAATTGTTCCCTGTGTACACTATACTTTGACTTACATTTGGTGTTTGTGGCTTACAACAAAGTCAGTATACAACAGTGTATATCTTTTTTTTTTTTTTAATGAATTGGATACAGAGGAATCTGTTTTATTGAAAACTGGCTAGTTGAAGTTGTTTTTTTTTTAATTTAAAAGGAAACTCACTTTTATATAGTCAGTGAGTCTGCTTTTGAATCACTTACATTTTTTCACTATAGTTAATCTTTAAAAAAGATTCTGAGAGCTATGTGTAATATATATGTTTATATAATTTACATATTTCAAAATATGTCTGGTAAACTAAAATATATTATTTATTAGAGAAGCAACATAGTTTAATAACTTCATGGAATTAAAAGAGATAAACAGGAAAATAATGTATAAAGGTAATTATTTTAGAATTTATTTGTAATTTATATTTACCTTCCAAAAAGTAATTTGGTTATTTACTTTATTGTAGTGAGAAACATTTGTGCATTCAAGCTTAACAAGATATTTATGGGATATTGTATAAAAAAATAGAAGAGAGGTTGTTTGCTTCAGTCTTAATAATATATTTTCTCTTGGGACTACAGGAAGAAGTTCATAAATATGTACAAATGATGGGTGGACACGTATACAGAGACCTTAATATGTCAGTTACGCACCTTATTGCTGGAGAAGTTGGTAGCAAAAAATATTTAGTTGCCGCAAATCTAAGGAAACCTATTTTGCTTTCTTCTTGGGTAAAAACACTTTGGGAGAAGTCACAAGAAAAGTAAGAAAAACATTTAGATATATTCTAGATTTGAAAAAGTGATCAATTCTGTCATTCTGGCTTATTGTGGGTTTTAATAGGGTAGGTTTTATGGTATCCTCTTTGGATTTGTCATTCAGGGACAAAAACTGGGTCATTATTCTTTTCTCCAATAAAAACAAAAGAACAGCATCTAGAGGCTGTTATTATCAGGGTAGATGAAAGATGGAATGGGCTGTGGGTTTAGCGGTAGCTACAAGGTGTAAAAAGTGCTTTGATAATAAAATTGTTTCCAGCAGTAAATATTTGTAAAATAGTTGGGAAAATCAGTGCGGCAGCTGTAACTCTTTTGTTGCTTTATCCTTCGATGCTGTACCCACATGTTAAGACGGAGAGCAAATTAACCATTGTGGCTGTTGCGTTTCCTCCCACAGTGGGTATGTGTGCGGTTGAAAGTAAACATGTAAGCCATTAGCTGGGAGGTGATCAGTCAATAAGTATTAATTAAGCCCATTTTATGCCCTTGGCCTGAGCTGGGCAGTAGGTATACATAGTGAGCAAAACAGGGTAGCATCTCTGCCCTTGTGGAGCTTAGAGCCTGTTTCAAGGGACAGAACTGAGTTTTCCCTAAAATTAGAATGACAACCCTGCGTCCAGGTGCCACTGTTTGAATTAACTAGGAATTTTTACAGTCTTCTTTCAACACCATCCAGGGCATCCAGATATGTCGCCACATGGGCACCCTCATTCCCAGCCTGGTTCGTCAGCACACCTGCCTAGCAGATTGTGCTGTGATGTTTTTGTTGGTTTCTGCCCCCAATTATTGCTTATTATTTATATAGTATAATAAAAGGATACGAATTCCATTTTTCTACTAGGCAACCAAAATTAAAATTTTGGAAAATACACCACTTTGGCCATGCGGACTTAGAGTTAATGAAATGTTTTCCCCTAAAATAGGTTTGAGAGACTGTCTGAAACATTACTTTTTATTAGAGACATGGTGCTGATTTGGATGAGCAATTAATGTAATTCTGAGTGTGCCTGTGAGTTCTTTTTTCTTAAAAGTAATTGAAATCTTAAAAAATGGGGAAAGCATTAGTGATATTGTTTGTCCTTATTCTTCTGGTAAATTTTAAGCTACTGATACATTTAATACGTTCATTTTTTTCCTTTTTACCATTTGTTTTCCCAGTAAAATAACTAGATATACTGATATAAACATGGAAGACTTCAAATGTCCTGTTTTCCTTGGTTGCGTAATCTGCGTGACTGGCTTAGATGGTCCAGAAAGAAAGAGAGTTCAGCAGCTTACAGTTAAGCATGGAGGTCAATACATGGGACAATTGAAAATGAATGAATGCACACACCTCATTGTGCAAGAACCAAAAGGTAAAACTGTGTTTCCTAAATGGACAAATGCAAAATTTTCTCTGCTGTTTAACATTTTAAGATTTTTTTACAGAATAGCTTTTGTTTCTGACATGTCATAAACCTAGTATGATGGGGTTTTTTAAAATCTTACCAGGATAGTTTGGGTCACAATCTGTAGAAAAATTACACGACTATCCTAGTGTTTATTATCCAGGTCATTCAATAAATATAAAACAAAAATTTCCAGTGGTGTTTTACCTAAATTTATTATCTGATCTTTTGATTCTTTTTTTTAATAAAAAAGAATCAAATTTATTTTTAGACAGAGGGGAAGGGAGGGAGAGAGGGAGAGAAACATCAATGTGTGGTTGCCTCTCGTGCACCTCCCTACTGGGGACCTGGCTTGCAGCCCAGCACGTGGCCTGAGTGGAAATTGAACCCTAGACCCTTTGGTTTGCAGGAAGGGTTTGAAGGCTGCTGCTCAATCCATTGAGCCACACCAGCCAGGACTTATTTTTTTAAAGTCTGCTGCACAGTTACCAAATACTTACGAGACAAGAAATTTAGACCAGTTGCCCCCTCACATGCTCCCAACCAGGTACCTGGCCTGTAACCCAGGCATGTACCCTTGCTGGGAATCGAATCTGTCACCTTTCCATTTGCAGGCCAGCACTCAGTCCACTGAACCACACTAGCCAAGGTGGTGGTATCTATTCTGGAGAATATTTTTTTACCAATACCCTTGAAATATATACAAGTTGGTGAGAAATAATTTTGTTAATGTTTTTTAATATTATATCTATACAGTGATTACTCAGCTACCTACATAAGAAAAAAATTAGAAAAATGTTAAAATTAATTGGTAATTGTACTTAAGTCAGAATTTTGGATATGGCCAATTATGATACTAGGATTCTAAGAAGAGTTGATAACTACTGTTGATATTTTCTAATTCTGAGGGTAGTTCATTTCCTCTCAAGATTGAAAAAATAACCATTTCATGTTACTGTTTATTGCATATTGACCTCAGTTTTCTCTATGATGTTGTTTCAAAATACATTGTGTTAAAATATTTTAAGGCAATAAAAGGTTATCAATTTTTACATAATTTGTATATATAACTGCACTTCAGTTAGAATCTGATGACATAGTCTACTCAAAGCTGGTATTTTTTATATTGCAAACATTTGAAATTTTCAGTTGTTTTATGTAGTCTGTTTTTTTAAGTATATTTTATTGATTATGCTATTACAGTTGTCCCATTTTTTTCCTCCTCTTTATCCCCCTCTGCCCTGTACTCATTCCCCCTTCCACCAGCATTCCATAGCCTTAGTTCATGTTCATGGGTCATACATACAAGTTCTTTGGCTTCTCCATTTCCCATACTATTCTTAACCTCCCCCTGTCTATTTTGTACCTGCCAGTTATGCTTCTTCTTCCCTGTATCTCCCTGCCCCATTCTCCCCACTCCTCCTCCCCACTGATAATTCTCCACCTGATCTCCATTCCTGTGGATCTGTAGCTGTTCTAGTTGTTTGCGTAGTTTTTGTTTTTAGGTTCATTTGTTGATAGTTGTGAGTTTGTTGTCATTTTACTGTTCATAGTTTTGATCTTCTTTTTCTTAGATAAGTCCCTTTAACATTTCATATAATAAGGGCTTGGTGATGATGAACTCCTTGAACTTGACCTTATCTGAGAAGCACTTTATCTGCCCTTCCATTCTAAATGAAAGCTTTGCTGGATGGAGTAATCTCAGATGTAGGTCCTTGCCTTTCATGACTTCTTTCCAGCCCCTTCTTGCCTTTAAGGTTTCTTTTGAGAAATCAACTGATAGTTTTATGGGCACACCTTTGTAGGTAACTGTTTCCTTTTCTCTTGCTGCTTTTAAGATTCTCCTACCTTTAATATTGGGTAATGTAATTATGAAGTGCCTTGGTATGTGCTTCCTTGGGTCCAACTTCTTTGAGACTCTCTGAGTTTCCTGGCCTTCATGGAAGTCTATTTCCTTTGCCAGATTGGGGAAGTTCTCCATTATTTGTTCAAATAAGTTTTCTTTTT